>CM055117.1:774776629-774994129 GCA_029206835.1 Rana muscosa
ACAGTGAAAGAAACTGACACACTCTCCCTACCTACAGTTTTCTGTCCCTAGAAAAAATGTTTTTTTTAAGCACAATTTAGCACAAGGAGAATTACCTCACTGTCCTTCCAGGTCCCTGGAAACAAGGACTTTGACAGTGAAAGAAACTGACACACTCTCCCTACCTACAGTTTTCTGTCCCTAGAAAAAATGTTTTTTTTAAGCACAATTTAGCACAAGGAGAATTACCTCACTGTCCTTCCAGGTCCCTGGAAACAAGGACTTTGACAGTGAAAGAAACTGACACACTCTCCCTACCTACAGTTTTCTGTCCCTAGAAAAAATGTTTTTTTTAAGCACAATATAGCACAAGCACAAAACACACTGACACTCTCCCTACCTATCCTTCTCTTTCCCTAAACTAAAGGAATCCAGGTTAAGCAAGAAAGAAATAAAAGTCACTGTCCCTGCCTATGCTGCTCTATCCCTGCTCCGGAACACACTACACTAGGCCGCCGTGCTGGCGGCCTTTTATAGTGTGGGGCGTGTACTAAACCCCCTCAGCAATAATTGGCCACAGGCATCCTGCCTGTGGCCAATCATTGCTCTCCTCGCTGCCGGCGCTGTGATTGGCCAAGCATGCGGGGTCACAGTGCATGCTTGGCCAATCACAGCGCCTGGATGACACTGCGATGGCGTAGTGCATTGTGGGCCGTTCGCGTCACTCGAATTTGGCGCGAACGGCCCAAATCGTTCGATCTTCGTCGAACGATCGAACAGCCGATGTTCGAGTCGAACGTATGTTCGACTCGAACACGAAGCTCATCCCTACTAGAGAACAACATTTTTATTTGCACCTAGAAAGGGTTAATGCAAACAAATACTTCTGCTAAATATAGCTTTGTTTCATTCAAGGGTGAACTGTTTGATTAATTCAACATGAAGAAAATGTTGCACTTTTTTCCCTTTAAAAGAATACATTTAAGATCACAGGAAAACTTTCATAGGAACAGATTGTGGACAAAGTTCTACAGATCAAAGTTGAGCCAAAGGCAAAAGGCATTTCAGAAGATTAGACAATTCATGCAGCCCTAAAGCAACTTAACTAGTGTAGTAAATATGAATGAATGCCAAAGCCATCAGCGTGCCCGTGAAGACAACCAGCTAAGCATCAAGATGCTATTATTTCAGAAATGTTTTCCATGCCATCTGGGCCCTCTGATGCCCAGACTTGCCCACCACAGACATGTTTATCATGCCATCTGGGTACTATAATCAACAGGTATACCTAGCATATATCCCTAGCACTGGAAAATAGTGATTTTAATTTTCAGCTTCTCTTCAGGTTTTTGTGCTGCTGGCGAAAATTAATTAACAAATGTTATAATTAGTATCAGGCTGAGCAGGTTGAAAAAGCTTTTATTTCTCACAGAGCCAGAATCCTATAAAATTGAAACTGATAAATGGGCATATTTCAGAGTTGAAATGCATAATTTTTCTTATGCTTGACCTACATTTAAAACAACTGTGATAAGGGTTGTTGCCAATAGAGGAGTGCAAAGCAGCTCTCCCAAACTCCAATATCCTGCCACTGTAGTATGCACTCAAGGCAAGAAACTGAAAAAACTTTAGCCATTCTTTGGCTGTCTTTCATCAACAGCACATAGCCATGCCGGTGAGATCAAACTGATAAAGACATTTGTCTAAAGCCTGTTAGTGGCACCTCAAGTAGTTACGAAGAATGAAAGAAACACAAATATGAAATACATGATATCCAGACAGTTGACTCTATGGTAGATCACCTAGGGAAAGCATAACATAATGTTCAAGAGTCACTGGAAACTCACCAAACTGCCCTTAATGATTATACATCCTAGAAAATGTTGGCATGATCGAATTGTATATGAAAGTATTTTGGCACCATCATCCCCTAAAAGATTTACAAAAGAGTCCTAGAAAGGATGGTTTTGGGACTATAAGGGTACCAGTAATGTCTCAAGATATCAATGTCTTATAAAATATATTGTTTTATTTTGTTTTACATACAAAAATATTTAATGAAAAAAAATAATAAAATACATATTCACAGAGAGTTGTATACAATTGGCATTCTCCATGTTAATGTTCAGCTTGAATCGTTCTACAAGTTTCGCCAGAGGGCTTTATCAGGAACAGGCATGAACATTTATTTATATTATATAAATATAAACAGAGTTTGAGTTATTACAAAGAATAGTATATGTGTTTCTTTGTAATAACTCAAACTCTGTTTATATTTATATAATATAAATAAATATTCATGCCTGTTCCTGATGAAGCCATCTGGCGAAACTTGTAGAAGGATTCAAGCTGAACATTAACATGGAGAATGCCAATTGTATATAACTCTCTGTAAATATGTATTTTATGAATTTTTCCATTAAATATGTTTGTATGTAAAACTAAATAAAACAATATATTTTTATAAGACATTGGTTTCTTGATACATTACTGGTACCCTTATAGTCCCACAACCATCCTTTCTTGGACTCTTTTGTAGATTACACATCCTAGTTTTATGAATTTAGTACAATTTAGATTATGCAAAATGAACATGTCCTTAACAATGTAATATTTGGGGGCATTCATGAAACAGAGGGGACACAGTAAATCAAAAAAACTCTGAAAACTATTCCCAGTAATTTGTACCAAAAACAGCATGCAGAGGAAATCAAGAGCAACAAGTGTTCCTTTTCTTGGGAAGCAAAAATTCTGATTTGCACACAAAGCCACAGCTAGATGAAAAAGGTTCTGTGGAATATTTTAGGGTAAAGTTAAGTATAATTCAGAGCCCTTTTAAGAAGACAGGTGTGTGTTCCCATCAAGAGAGGTGCTCCACTCGAGAGATGGGAATAAGGGTCTCAGAGGAGTGAGAGAGCCTGGGGTGTCAGAAGATCCCCTATTGAGAGGTCAGGGAGTGGGCTCATGCAGGAGGATGCTGCAACTACAAACTGAAAGAGCAAGAAGAACTCGGATAGCCAGGAGAGCCTGGTGAGACCACTAAAAAGAAAAGTGGTGCTGCTAAAGAGGAAGACAGGTTTTGGCATTATTTTTTGTGATACTTCTGATGGTGGAAAAAACTCCTGCGTGGGCAAGTTTTATGTTAAACTTTTACTTTTGTTGGCAGACATGCCCCAAAATTAAGTTTCGGACTGACGAAATCTCACTAAAATTGCTACTACCACTTAGCTAGACAACCCCTAAAATCACAACATATATCATACCAAATCTCATTTGATCTAAATGAAAAAGCAGCACAGCTAATTAAATCAGGGAAAAACAGCAGATTACAATAACAAAAGCAAATTACATTGCTAGGGGCACAGTAATGTAAAGGGGAACTGTAATTATTACAGTGCCCCCTTTTCAGCGCAGTCCCCTTTATATCACAGTGCTCCCTTTATAGTGCAGTCGCCTTTACATCACAGCCTCCCTTTAAAGCAGTCCCACAGTGTCCTCAGTTCACCTTCACATCAGAGTCCCCCTTTACATTACAGTGCCCCCTTTACAGAGCAGTCCTCTTTACATTACAGCACCCCCTCTACAGAGCAGGCCCCATTACATTAATGTAGAGGGGCACTGTGATGTAAAGGGGACTGCAACGTAAAGGGGCAATATAATGTAAAGGGGGGTTGTGGTGTGAAGGGGAACCAAGGAAAGTGGGACTGCTTTAAAGGGTGAACTGTGATTTAAAGGGGGACTGTGGACACTGAAATAAAGGGGGGACTGTGCAGAAAAGGGGACTTGTGTTCTTGTGTTATGAAGGGGGGCTGAGGACAGACTCCTCCAATATCCCATCCCCTGGCCCATGCATCAACAAACCCCCCCCCCCCCCCCGGTCCCTGGGAAAACTGGCTGCCATGAAACCTGTCCCTGGTGCCAAAAAGGAGGGAACCGTTGTTCTAATGCTCTTCTCTTATCATCATAACAGCTTGGCTCCATTTCCTCTTATGCCGTGTACACACAACCGTTTTTCCTGTCATGCAAAAAAACAATGTGATTCGTCGTGATTCCTCTCAAGCCTGCCTTGCATACACACGTTCAGGAAAAAAAACACTCGAGCAAAGCGCAGTGACGTACAACACATACGACAACACTTACGACGGCACTATAAAGGGGAAGTTCCATTCAGATAGTGCCACCCTTTGGGCTGCTTTTTCTGATCTCGTGTTAGTAAAGTTTGGTGAGAGACAATTCGCTTTTTTCAGCCTTGTGCTTTTCAGTCCGTTACAGCATGACGAATGTGCTATCTCCATTACAAACGCTAGTTTTACCAGAACGAGCGCTCCCGTCTCATACTTGATTCTGAGCATGCGGGTTTTTTCCCCTCGGAAAAGCATACACACAAGCGGTTTTCGCGACGAGAAAAAGAACGACGGGAAAAATGACTAGAAAAAATAGAGCAGGTTCTAATTTTTTTGCGGGTAGTTTTCTCGTTGAGAAAACTGCTATGGAGCATACACACGACCGTTTTTCATGACCAATCTAAAAAATGGCAGTTTTCTCGTCATGAAAAACGGTCGTGTGTACGCGGCATTAGGCTAAAATGGACTATGGCTAGCAGAGCTCTGAATAAAAAACTATAATAGTTTGAAGCTCTTTATTTAGAGTAAATCAGTGTAGGTATGTTGCTCCCAAGATACTCTGCAAAACAATCTAATGAAAGTTAAGGTAACTGCTTCGGTAGATAAAAAATCCAAAGAGATTCCATCCCTGCTAGGAAAGGAGGGGATTTAAGTAATTCGCTGGCTCAATTTCTGAGCTATTCACTAAGAGCATGTAACCTGATCACCTATTCATTTACAAAATAGGCTACCAAAGATATTTACAGCATAGCAATAAAACTAACTAGTAGAGTTGAGCGGACACCTGGATGTTCGGGTTCGACGGGTTCGGCCGAACTTCGGAAAAAAGTTCGGGTTCGGGACCGAACTTTAACCCGGACCCGAACCCGAACCCCATTGAAGTCAATGGGGACCCGGACTTCTAAGGACTAAAAAGGCTCTAAAAAGGTAATGGAAAGGGCTAGAGGGCTGCAAATGTGGATAGGGAAATAACTTAAAATAACATAAAAAAAATAAAAATAAAAAATAATAATCTTGACCTAGGAGGACGAGGTCCATATGGAGTAGGAGGTTGAGGTGGCGGTGGATGTGGCTGTGTAGGTGGAAGCGGCGGTGGAGGAGGACGAGGTAGCCAACACTGATTCAAAAATACAACAATGGCTGGGTAAGGCCGGTGATGTGTTGAATTCTGTCCCCCGTCAAATAGTGTCCACCCTGTACTGCGCTTGCTCAGTATGTAGGACAAGGGGATTTCGAAAATCTCCCAAGACGAACGGCGCCTGCGTGGTGAGTTCAGGTGAAGGCCACACCATCCGTGGTTCAAGCCGAGCCAAGTGAGGCCGTGCCCGAAGCGTGGCGATCGAACCGAGCCCGTGAGGGGCCCTGTTACTATGTGCTACCGTATGTCCACTTGGATGGTGGGGCTTGAACCTGCACTCACAGCGCAGGCGCCGTTCATCTTCGGAGATTTTGTGAATCTCCTTGTCCTCTGTACTGCGCAAGCGCTGCGCCTTCGCAGTATGGGCCGGACACAATCCGATGGCCGGACAGTTTTTGTCACAACACCGGTATACATGTCTATTCTGCACAAGGTACGGACAAGTCTTGTGGGATCCATGCCTGGTTCATTTTAATGAACGTGAGCTTGTCCACATTGGCTCTGGACAGGTGGCTGCACTTGTCTGTGATAACGCCCCCTGCCATGCTAAATACACGTTCAGATAATACACTGGCTGCAGGGCAGGCCAGCACCTCCAAGGCATAAAGGGCAAGCTCAGGCCATGTGCCCAATTTGGAGACCCAGAAGTTAAAGGGGGCAGACCCGTCATCCAGTACGTATAGGCCTGTGGACACATACTGCTCAACCATGTTGGTGAAATGCTGCCTCCTGCTAAGACGTTCCATCTCAGCTGGTGGTGCTGGTTGTTGTGGCGTGCTGACAAAGCTTTTCCACATTTCAGCCATGCTAACCCTGCCTTCTGAGGTGCTGCCGGTGCCCCGGCTGCGTTGGTGACCTCTTCCTCCTCCTCTGCCTTCACCTTGTGCTTCCACCGTACGCCCGCTGTCAGGTGGGAATGCCACCAGCAGCGCGTCTACCAGCGAGCGCTTGTACTCGCGCATCTTACGATCCCGCTCCAGTGAGGGAATTAAGGACGGTACGTTGTCCTTGTAACGGGGATCCAGCAGGGTAGCCACCCAGTAATCAGCACCAGTTAAAATGTGGGCAACTCGGCGGTCATTGCGGAAACACTGCAGCATGTAATCGCTCATGTGTGCCAGGCTGCCCAGAGGCAAAGAAAAGCTGTCCTCTGTGGGAGGTGTATCGTCTGTATCCCCCCAGCCACGCACCAGTGATGGCCACGAGCTGGTCTGGGTGCCACCCTGCTGTGAAAATGGCTCCTCCTCCTCCTCCTCCTCCATCTCCTCCTCCACCTCGTCATCCTCCAGAACTGTGCCCTTTCTGCCGGACAATTGTGTACCTGGCGTTTGTTGGTGCAGGAACCCACCCTCGTAGCCACTTGTGAAAGACTGCCCTGAAAGCCTTTGAAATGATCCCGCTTCCCCCTCCTCCTCCTCATCCTCCTGTGCCACATCCTCTTCCATCATCGCCCGAAGCGTTTTTTCAAGGAGGCATAGAACTGGGATAGTAACGCTAAGAACGGCATCATTGGCACTGGACATGTTGGTGGAGTACTCGAAACAGCGCAACAAGGCACACAGGTCTCGCATGGAGGCCCAGTTATTGGTGGTGAAGTGGTGCTGTTCCGCAGAGCGACTCACGCGTGATTGCTGCAGCTGAAACTCCACTATCGCCTGCTGCTGCTCGCACAGTCTGGCCAGCATGTGCAAGGTGGAGTTCCACCTTGTGGGCACGTCACATATGAGGCGGTGAGCGGGAAGGCCGAAGTTACGCTGCAGCGCTGACAGGCGAGCAGCAGCAGGGTGAGAACGCCGAAAGTGCGCACACACAGCCCGCACTTTCTGCAGCAGCTCTGGCATATTGGGGTAATTTTTAAGGAACCTCTGGACCACCAAGTTCAGCACATGCGCCAGGCAAGGGATGTGCGTCAAACCGGCTAGGCCCAGAGCTGCTACGAGATTTCGCCCATTATCGCACACCACCAGGCCGGGCTTGAGGCTCACTGACAGCAACCACTCATTGGTCTGTTGTTCCATGTCCCTCCACAACTCCTGCGCGGTGTGGGGTTTTTCCCCCAAACAGGAAAGTTTTAAAACTGCCTGCTGTCGTTTACCCCTGGCTGTGCTGAAGTTGGTGGTGAAGGTGTTACGCTGACCGGATGAGGAGGCGGTAGAGGATGAGGAAGCGGAGTAGGAGGAGTTAGCAACAGGAGGCAAACTGAAGCGCCCTGCAATCCTCGGTGGTGGAAGGACATGCGCCAAACTACTATCTGCCTCAGGCCCAGCCGCCACTGCATTTACCCAGTGTGCTGTTAGGGAGATATAACGTCCCTGACCGTGCTTACTGGTCCACGCATCCATAGTTAGGTGGACCTTGCCACAGATGGCATTGCGCAGTGCACACCTGATTTTGTCCCCCACTTGGTTGTGCAGGGAAGGGATGGCTCGCCTGGAAAAATAGTGGCGGCTGGGCACGACGTACTGTGGGACAGCCAATGCCATCAGGCTTTTAAAACTCTGCGTCTCCACCAGACGGAATGACAGCATTTCAAAGGCCAGGAGTTTTGAAATGCTGGCATTCAGGGCCAGGGATCGCGGGTGGCTAGGGGGGTACTTCCTCTTCCGCTCCAATGTTTGGGAGATAGAGAGCTGAACGCTTCCATGGGACATTGTGGAGATGGTTGGTGACCCAGGTGGTAGTGTTGCTGGCAGATCCTCTGTTTGCGGGGTGGCAGGTGCCACTGTCACTACAGAGGTGGATGAAGAGGCCGAGACTGCAGCAGAAGAGGAAGCAGGAGGAGCCAGAGACCTTTCTTGGTTTTTGAGGTGTCTACTCCACTGCAGCTCGTGCTTTGCACTTAGATGCCTGGTCATGCAGGTTGTGCTCAGGTTGAGAACGTTTATGCCTCGCTTCAGGCTCTGATTGCACAGCGTGCAAACCACTCGTGTCTTGTCATCAGCACATTGTGTGAAGAACTGCCACGCTGGGGAACTCCTTGGACCTGGCTTTGGTGTGCTCGGTCCCTTGCTGCGTTGGGCAGTAGCAGACATACTGTCTAGTTGACAGACGCTCCGCTTTTGCACCCTGCTCCCTCTTCTGCTGTGCTGGTGGCTCTGTGCGACCACCGCCTCTTCCTCCAAACTACACTGGTCACCTGCATAACGTTGATTCCATGTGGGGTCGAGGACCTCATCGTCCTCCACATCATCTTCCACCCAGTCTTCACCCCTGCCCTCCTTGGCTGTCTGCACAATTGCGAAAGCAGCAGCAGTTGGCACCTGTGTTTCGTCATCATCCAAGACGTACTGCGATGGTCCTCCCATGTACTCATCATGAAACATAAGTGGTTGGGCATCGGTGCACTCAATCTCTTCCACTTCTGGGGCAGGGCTAGGTGGATGGCCCTGGGAAACCCTGCTAACAGAGTCATTGAAAAGCAAAAGAGACTGCTGCATGATTTGGGGCTCAGACTGCTTGGCTGATTTGCAAGGGGGTGAGGTGAAAGACTGATGGACATGGGTTTCAGGTGCCAACTCTGTTCTTTCATCAGAAGAGTGGGTGGGAGACAATGTGAAGGAACCCGAGGCACTGTCAGCAACCCAATCTACTATCGCCTGTACTTGTCCTGGCCTAAACAATCGTACAGCCTCATTAGGCACGACAAAATACCGCCGCAGGCTCGGTCGCCTACTCGCACCTGAGGAAGGTGTTTCACTTGTGCGTGTATCTGGCACAGATCCACCACGTCCTCTCCCTGCAACAGGAGCTCCACCAGCAGCACCACGACCGGGGCCACCACGTCCCTTTGACCTTCTCCTCATATTTTCCAAATTTAGGATCTTGCCCTAAATGGGTGTTTTTGGAAGCACAGAACACAACCAAAGTACGTAACCGCTGAATCGCACAGCTACAGAACTGCAGAAAATGCTATTCAAAAAAAATGTTGTTTTTTTAGTATAGCACAGTAGGAGAAAACTATATAGAAATTTGTTTATTTCAGACACCTCAAAATATGTATAACACACTGCAAACTTTTTTTTGTGCCCCTAAACGGCGTTTTTTGGAAGAGCAGAACACACCCACACTACGTAACCGCTGAATCGCACAGCTACAGAACTGCAGAAAATGCTATTCAAAAAAAATGTTGTTTTTTTAGTATAGCACAGTAGGAGAAAACTATATAGAAATTGTTTATTTCACACACCTCAAAATATGTATAACACACTGCAAACTTTTTATTGTGCCCCTAAACGGCGTTTTTTGCAAGCGTACATTAAAGTGCAATTTTTAATTTTTTTTGCCCTAAACGGGTCTTTTTTTGCACGAGCAAAATAAAATGCTTTTTTTTTTGCCCTATGGGTCTTTTGGAAAAGAGCACAATAAAGTGCCTTTTTTTTTTTCCCTAAAAGTTAGATTTTCTCTGACACTGGGCTCATGGCAGTGTAAAAAGACTGCACTGCAACACAAATAGGTAGACCTATGCAGATCGCTGATTTTAATCTCTGAATCTGGACTCCTATATAATATTCTCTCTCCCTGAAAGCACCAACACAGGAACCTGGCCCTACACTACACTATCTCTCTATCTTTTCCCTCAGATTGTAGAATCAGGACTACCTCATCTATCTTTCTATCTCTCCCTAAAAGCAGCAGCAGCAGACTAGATCCTCTCCCTATCTATTCTGAAGCAGAGTGACATGTGTGCTGTGTGCCTCTAGCTTATATAGAAGCTGGGTCACATGTTGCACTGACCAATCACAGCCATGCCATTAGTAGGCATGGCTATGATGGCTTCTAAGGGCACACCAGCTAATCAAAAGGTGATTGGCTGGCCCCTGAAGCATTTCTAAATGCGTAATTAGATTGCCGAACCCGAACCCGGACTTTTGGGCAAAGTCCGGGTTCAGGTTCGGGAAAAAGCTAAAGTTCGGTACGGACCCGAACTTTACAGTTCGGGTTCGCTCAACACTACTAACTAGTAAAAATGTTTAATAAACTTATATTTGCCACCCTGTGTGGTAACATTATAAAATTAAATATAAAAATTAAACAAAATGTATATTATAGTTCTTAAATGAGATGTAGCATTAGATTTGTTTCATCTTAAGTTAATTTATGCTATGGCATATGTTAGTGTAACACTTATGCGCTGTACACACAATTGGATTTCCGATGGAATAAAATCCAATGGAATTTTCCGGCGGAATTCCGATGACGCTGACTTCCATCAGTCTTGCCTACACACCATCAGACAAAATTCCGACCGTCCAAAACGCGGTGACGTAAACCACTCCGACGAGCCGAGAAAAATGAAGTTCAATGCTTCTCAGCAGGCGTCGACTTGATTCTGAGCATGCGTGGGTTTTTTCTCCATTGGAGTTCCACACAGACGATCGGAATTTCTTATGGTTTTTTTTTCCATCGGAAAAATTTAAAACATGTTCTATTCTTTTACACCGATGGAAAAAAGTCCAATGGGGCCCATACATGATCATTTTTTCCGATGAAAAAACGATTGTGTGTACAGGGCATAAGGCCACAGACACACTATTAGATTTTCTGCAGATTTTTGTCTTCAGATTTGTCTTCAGATTTACCACAGCTATGTAGTGCATTGAAACTCTTAAGGTTTGACCTCATATTATATGGTTTTGGTAAATCTGAAGACAAAAATCTGCAGAAAATCTAATAGTGTGTATGGGGGCCTAAGGCCTCATGCACGTTTGAGCTCAAAAATGAAAAGAAGAATGAAAAAACTCCACTAAAACTCCACTAAGCTATTGTATTCTGCCAGCTGGGGGACTTCCCAGCTATCAGAATACGCTGATCGAGTGGCAAAAATCAGACGAGTGGGTTCATATAATTCGATCAGTAGTAGATTGACTTCTGAACAACCTCCCTGCCCATACATGGATCAACATTTGGCTGGTCCCTGCTGAACCAGACACATTTTGATCATGTTTGGCTGGCTTAAGATGCTGGTTCAGAGCTGACACAATCATGTCAATTCTAGTGTCTGTGCAGTACTTAGCTGTGTTCACAAATGTCTAACACAGATCAGCTCCCTGTTGTAGCCTCTTACCTTGTGGCTTGAATTGTTGCAGTCTGATCGCAAGGGAAGGGAAATTGAGGAAATGCTTCCTTCTGCCTGTAGAAAATTGATGACCTAATTAGGCCTATGCAAAGTAATTTGATGCCCAAGGACTGCTTTTTAATGAAAAGTGTGTAGCTTTTAAAAGTGTCAGCAATTTGTTCATGTAAACTGGTACAGTTACTGGAAGGTCCTCTTTAACATACTAAACAATAAATTATATCTAAAAACACAACCTTTCTTTAACCGCTTCAGCCCCGGACCATTTGGCTGGCCAAAGACCAGAGCACTTTTTGCGATTCGGCACTGCGTCGCTTTAACTGACAATTGCGCGGTCGTGTGACGTGGCTCCCAAACAAAATTTAAGTCCTTTTTTCCCACAAATAGAGCTTTCTTTTGGTGGTATTTTATCACGTCTGCGGTTTTTATTTTTTGCGCTATAAACAAAAATAGAGCGACAATTTTGAAAAAAATGCAATATTTTTTTTCTTTTTGCTATAATAAATATCCCCTATAAAAATGCACTGATTACTGTAAAAATGACACTGGCAGTGAAGGGGTTAACCACTAGGGGGCGCTGACGGGGTTACGTGTGTCCTAGGGAGTGATTCTAACTGTTAGGGGGAGGAGCTACCAGTGACACATCAGCGATCACTGTTCACGATCACAGGGAACAGTAGATCCCTGACGTGTCACTAGGCAGAACAGGGGAATGCCTTGTTTACAAAGGCATCCCCCTGTTCTGCCTTTGCCGACCGCAATCGCGGTCTGCCCGGGAACATCGAGTTCCCGGGACCCCTGGGCACACTCACGAGGCATGCGGCTGGGCGGCAAATTTAAAGGGACGTACATATAGGCCCATTTGCCTGCCCGTGCCATTGTGTCGACGTATATCGTCGTGCGACGGTCGGCAAGTGGTTAATATTTGGCACCTTACATTGTTTATGCCTGCCTCATTCAACAAGCTCACTATTTCTTAGTTTATATCTTTTGTTCAGATTGAGTAAACCATATTTACAGTACATTCTTGGACCCCTTATAATAGAAAGATATAATTTATTATAATGTTTAGGTACTTTAATTCAGCAGCACAAGAAATTAAATTATGCACTGTTTGCATTATGCAGTGATGACTAAACCAACTATAGAACGTGAGCAATGTTATGTTCTGATCATTCAAATCTATGACATACTTGGTAATATAATATAGAGCCACTCTCTTTATTAGCAGCGTGTTTCCATTACAGGTGCTGGTGATGGATAGTGGAAACACTGCCCTTCAGTGGCCTAAATGTGAATCTCCATAAACTTGACTACTGTATGTAACTGACAGCTGTTTAACTAGTTGCATGGTAATCAAAAAGAGTGATTACGACCTAAATTGTATCTGGCTTCACTAATGGTTTCTCAATGGACCAAGTTTAATACATAAATTGCTGTCTTTAATACTAGCGTGCAAAATGTTCTTCAGATCTTTCTGGATAAAAGCTCTCCACTGTAAATTTTGCTATCCTTACTGATCTGGTACTAGAAAACTGCATAATTTTAGCTATTGATAATTTATGTCAGCTTAGAAAAGAAAGGAAACAGTGCGTTTTAAATGGCTCTTTTAGTGACTATCAAAAAACAAAATAAAGCGGAGTTCCACCCTAAAGTGGAACTTCCGCTCATCGGATTCCCCCCCCCCCCCTCCTGTGCCACAATTGGCACCTTTCGGGGGGGAGGGGGGACAGGATACCTGTCAAAGATAGGTATCCTTTCCCACTTCCTGGAGTCCGGCCGCGGCCGTGACGTCACCACGGGGCTCCCTCCTCCTCCTCCCCTGGCCGCCGGGCTAATAGGAGAGAGGAGCGGGGCCTCGTGCATGCGCAGTAGGGTTCCCGGCGTGAAGCCGAAAGGCTTCACTGCCGGGATCCCTTACCCGCAATGGCGACGGCAGCACCCGACAGCTGATGTGAAACATCAGCTGCGGTGCCGACATCGAGGGACACCAGGACAGGTAAGTCTCCATTTATTAAAAGCCAGCAGCTGCAGTATGTGTAGCTGCTGGCTTTTAATATTTATTTATTTTTGCCCAGGGTTGCCTGGAACACCCCTTTAACAGCTATTCTTAAAAGGGAACCTGTGATGATAGAAATATGGAGGCTGACATGTTTAAAAGGTGCAACCACCACAGCTATTACTAATTACCTTGGCCATAGCTCCATTAAATAGTATGTCACTGGTCTGAAACAACAAGGAAGGAGAGTTGAGCAGATGAAGCAGAGGACCTGGAAGAGTGGAAGAAGAGGAAAGGAGAAGAAATAAAGAGAAGGGCAAAGAGAGAAGTGGAGAGGAGAGGAGGAGAAGAAGGGAAGGGAAGAGGAAAAGAGGAGAACAGGAGAGTGTGAAAAATGGGAGAGGAGTGGACACAAGAAAAGAAGTTGAGAGGAAGGGGAGAAGAGTCAAATGCCGCGTACACACGACCATTTTTCTCGTCGGGAAAAATGACATTTTTTCTCTTTGACGAGAAAAAATAGGATTTTTATAACAGCTTACCTGTAAAATCCTTTTCTTGGAGTACATCACGGGACACAGAGCGACATAGTCATTACTAATGGGTTATATAGATACCGTCAGGTGCTGGCACTGGCAACTTCCAAAACCGGAAGTACCCTCCCCTATATAAGCCCCTCCCATCCGGGAGCACCTCAGTTTTGTAGCAAAGCAATAAGTGTCCCCAAAGAGGGGCGGGAGCTCTGTGTCCCGTGATGTACTCCAAGAAAAGGATTTTACAGGTAAGCTGTTATAAAAATCCTATTTTCTTTCTCGTACATCACGGGACACAGAGCGACATAGTCATTACTAATGGGATGTCCTAAAGCAATGCCCAATGAGGGGGGGGGATACACCATATATAAGCTGAGCGCTATCAGACATGAGGATCTTTTGCGGCCTGCAACACACTGCGCCCAAAGGCTACATCCTCCTGACTTCTAACGTCCACCTGGTAGAACCTAGTAAACGTGTGTACTGAAGACCATGTTGCGGCCTTACAGATTTGAGCCAGGGAGGCCTGGTGATGCACTGCCCATGAAGTTCCAACTGCTCTCGTGGAGTGCGCTCTAACTTTGAACGGAGGCGGTCTCCTTCTCAAGCCATAGGCTTGTATTATGACCTGTCGAATCCACTTGGCTAAAGTAGATTTTGACGCTGCCTGACCCTTTCTGGGGCCTTCCGGCAGAATAACCAAAGTATCCGTTCTGCGAATCTGAGCAGTGGCCTTTAGATAAGCTTTAACTGCTCTTACTACATCCAAAGAATGCAATAACTTTTCCTCTACCGAAGTAGGTTTGGGGAAAAAAGAAGGAAGAACCACATCTTGGTTCAAATGAAACCTCGATACCACCCTAGGAAGAAAGGCTGGATGAGGACGTAACACTACTCTATCCTTATGGATAACCAGATATGGCTCCTTACAGGACATAGCTGCTAATTCCGACACTCTTTTAGCCGAACAAATGGCTACTAGAAAAATCAATTTCCTGGTGAGAAGCACCAAAGAAATATGCTGTAATGGTTCAAATGGTTGTTTCTGTAGAACCGACAGAACCAAGTTTAGATCCCATGGACATATGGGAATATTAACCGGAGGACTAATACGCATCACTCCTTGTATAAAGGCTTTGACTAGTGAATGCGAAGCCAAGGGCCTTTGAAAAAATATTGACAAGGCCGAAATCTGACCCTTGATAGTACTCAAGGCAAGCTTCCTATCTACAGCCCATTGTAGGAAGACCAGAATCCTACCTATTACGTACTTATGTGGATGCCATTTCTTGGCCTCACACCACGCGATGTACGCCTTCCAGATTCTATATTAGATCTGCCTGGATACCGGCTTCCTGGCATTGATCATGGTAGATACCACAGGATTAGAGAGCCCTCTCGTTTTTAGAATGTGGGCTTCCATAGCCAGGCCGTCAAACCTAGGGCTGGTAAAGAAGGGTGGTATATCGGTCCTTGCGAAAGCAGGTCCGGACGACGTGGGAGAGTCCAAGGACTCCCCACTGAAATTTTACAATCTCCGTGTACCACGCTCTTCGGGGCCACGCTGGAGCCACCGGAATCACTGGTTTCTTTTCTACCCTGATTCTGCGGAGTAATCGAGGTAACCATTGTGGCGGTGTGAATGCATATATCAGCTTGAACTGATCCCAAGGGAACACTAGGGCATCCGAGCCGCAAGCTAGGGGATCCCTTGTCCGAGAGACAAACCTGTCCCCCTTTGCGTTGAATCTGGATGCTAGAAGATCTACATCCGATGTTCCCCACCGCTGACATATTGTCCAGAAAACCTCGGGGTGAAGGGACCCTTCCTCTGGGCCTAATTGCTGGCGACTTAGAAAGTCCGCCTTCCAATTCTCCGCTCCTGGAATGAATACCGCAGATATGGCTGGGACATATTTTTCTGCCCATTTCAGGATGTAATTTACTTCCCTCTGGGCTGCACGACTCCTGGTGCCCCCCTGATGATTGATATATGCCACTGCTGTGGCATTGTCTGATTGAATTCTGACAGGGGACCCTTGGAGTTTGGATGTCCATGCTACTAGGGCATACCGGGCTGCTCGTATCTCTAAGAGATTGATAGGCAGGGCCTTTTCTGCATCTGACCATCTGCCCTGGAGAGACTATTGCTCCAGTACTGCTCCCCAGCCTATAAGGCTGGCATCTGTAGTGACCACCTTCCAAGAAATCAGACTGAAGGATTTCCCTTTTTCCAGATTCTGGGGAACCAACCACTAACGGAGGCTCTTGCGAACAGAAGGGGACAAGGACATTGTAAGTCTAGGGCCTGAACTTTTTTGTTCCAGGCTGACAGTATGGCCCCCTGCAAATTCCTTGAATGGAATTGACCGTAGGGTACTGCTTCGAATGATGCCACCATTTTTCCCAGCAGCCTCATGCACAGGCGTATGGACGGCTGTCTTTTTTGTACCCACTAAGTGGATCAAATCTTTCAAAGACAACACCTTTCCTCGAGGCAAGAATATTTTTCTCTGGCCTGAATCCAACCTTAGCCCCAAGTATTCCAGACTTTTGACTGGTTTTTAGGGCTGACTTTTCTCGGTTGATAATCCAACCGTGAGATTCCAGATACTTGATTGTCTTGTGAACGACCACGTCTAGTTTTTTCACTGAGTGGTCTATCAGCAACAAGTCATCTAGATATGCCATTATCATTACACCTTGTGTTCTCAGATTGGCCAATAAAGGGCCAGAATTTTTGTAAACACTCGTGGTGCTGTGGCCAAACCGAAGGGTAAGGCTCTGAACTGAAAATGGCGCCCTTCTACTGCAAAGCGTAGAAACTTTTGGTAGACTGGAAAGATGGGAATGTGCAGATAAGCATCTTTGATGTCGATCGCGGCTAACCAATCCTCCCCTTGTAGGGCAGTGGCCACCGATCGGATCGACTTCATCGGAAAGTCCTGATATACAGGAATTTGTATAGCCCTTTTAGAATTAATATGGGCCTCCCGTCCGCGTTTGCTTCGGGACTGTAGAGAGGTTTGAGTAAAACCCGAACCCTCATTCTTCCAGGGGAACCTCCACAATTACTCCTTGGAGCAATAGTTGTTCTAGTGCCAACAGGAGGGACTCTCTCTTCCGGGGATCCCTTGGCACGTTTGACCTCAAAAATGGGAAGGAGGAGAGTCTCTTAACTCCAATCTGTATCCTCAACATACTGCGGAGAGCACCTATCTGTCTTGATCGCGTCCCGCCAGGTCTCTTGTGAACAACTGGAGTCCTCCCCCCACCCGACTGAGTGGGGGCAACCCTTCAATGAATTTAACTTTGGGGGAGGTTTTGTACCTCCCCTGACCCAGGGTTTCTCATTACCCTGCTATTGTCCCTGTTTTTTACCCCCGGGAATTGACCGAGGAGGCCGTCGGAACTGTTACACAGCCGATGCCCCAGGGACTGGAGAAGCAGGCCTCTTAAAGAGGGACCTCTAACTCTGTTTTTAACCGGCAAGAGCGTATTTTTACCGCTGGAAATTTTCTGGATATATTTGTCCAGGTTTTCCCTGAATAAGCGTTCACCATGAAATGGGACGCTAACCAGCCATTCCTTACAGGGAGCTTCAGCAGACCAGTTTTTGAGCCATAGAAGCCTACGCATATGTACTCTAGACAGCGTAAGGCGGGAGGCCTGATGGACTGAATCCTTTATGGCGTCAATCGCAAAGCCTAAGGCTCTAGGTAGATCAGCTAGGGCAAGGCCTGCTGTTCTGTCAAGTCCCTCAAGACCTGTTTCAACTGATCCTTCACTGCTTAGCAGACCCCAATAGCTGCTACTGCTGGTTGTGTCACCAAGCTTGCTGTAGAAAGAAGCAGACTTTCATAAGGACTCCAATCTTTTATCTATTGGGTTCTTGAACATTTGGACATTATCCACTGGACATGTCAGTGATTTATACATACAAGAGATGGCTGCGTCCACTGTAGGGACCTTCCATTTTTTTTTTTTGATGAACTTATCCTCCATGGGATAGACCACCGGAAATCTCTTGGGGGAATAATATTTTCTCAGGACGTTCCCAATCCTGGTAAATAAGCCCTTTCAGTAAAGGGTGAAGTGGAAAAGAACAGACAGTCTGGGGGCTTCTAGCGACCCCAACGAGGATACAGTAGTGGTTGATGGTTCCGCAAGGTGCATTTTTAAATGCCGATCGGACCATGTTAGTCAGAGACTGAACCCATAATCTTTCAGCTTGAGCTGCTGAGAAAGGTTCCTCCACTGTTGATTCCTCTATAACAGAATCAACCTCATCCTGATCCCCTTCAGGCAGGTCGATCCCTGTATGGGACTGTTGCTCTGCTAACAGGCACTCTGAAGGAGGAGACGGAGATCGGCGTGCTTTCCCTGACAGGGAGGCAGCGATCAATGTTGACAATCTCTCTCTAATCCTCCCAGAGCTGAGGAAAAAACCTCCTCTGTTACATACACAGGAGCAGGTGACTGAGGACAGCCACAGTACCAAGTACCCCTGCGGGGTCTCTATGGTCACTTACCTCTGAACTTCAGGGGAGACTGGTGCAGCAGAAGCATGCCCACCTCAGAGCCCGATGAGACCCCCTTCGCTTCCTGGAAGATTCAGTTCCGGAGCTTCTGGACGGCATATTCTTAAGCCTAAAGCTGAGGTATTCCAGCCGTAATACACCACTTTTACTGAGAATAGTCTAGCACAATTGCTGCTATATCACAGTTGGTGTCTACTAAAGTGCCTTTCTAGGGGATGCCTGCATCAACCGCCTCTGTGTGCCTTTATCTGTTGCTAGCTCTGTCTGTGCATTCAATAGCCAGCTATAATGTGCTTTAAAACACGCTGGACGCCCGCACATGCGCAGTAGCGCCGCGGCGCACACCTGAGCGTCATCCACCCGCTCCGCCCCTTTTTTCAGATCGCCTCTATGAATAGAGGCGCGTGCACGCGCACGCGCGCGGGCACGTGTGCCTTCGGCGCCCTTTTTTAAAAACAATAAGGAGCTAGATGGGAGCCAGGGCCCCCTTTGCCGCAGGGCCCGGGGATGGATGAGCGCAGCAACAGGGCAGAGGAGACAGCTTCCCAGCAGAGAACATACCAACTGCCTGGATTTGATTCTGGAAGAAAAAAAATCCACATTACAAGAAAGAACCATAGCGGCCTCTAGTGTCTAACACAGGTACCGCGGTCTTACATTTTTTTATTTTTTTTTCTTGCCTACTATTAAAATTTTTACATTTTCTCAGTAGTAACAGGCATACACAGAATATTAGCGGGAATACCTTAGGTAACAGGCAGAAAGACAAAATAGGCTTGGGGGTCCCTCAATAGAACCAAGTTCCTGAGGGCCCCCACTTACCTTTTCCTCGCCGCAGGACTTTGTTTGGTCCACAGAAGCCCAAACTTCACCTATCACGGCAGGCATTGTAATCAAACCTTCAGGGACCGGGTTCCCAAGGATTCCACTCCCCTGGACCTGTATAGCACCCTGCACAGAAAACATCTTAGTCGTGGGTATGACCAGAGCTCTGGATCCCAGGGTCCAGCTCTCCTAAGAGAAGCATTACAGGCAAAACCTTGCTCTTCTCCGCAAGGCCCGGGTACCGACCGTTTAGCTATGAAGCTTTTTTGGTCGGATCCGGAATAGCTTACTGAGGCCCAAAAGAACCTGTACGCAAGCTCAGTGAAAAACACATGTTTCTTCTTGGCCAACACCTTAGACACTGGCAAAAAACTGAGGTGCTCCCGGATGGGAGGGGCTTATATAGCGGAGGGTACTTCCGGTTTTGGAAGTTGCCAGTGCCAGCACCTGACGGTATCTATATAACCCATTAGTAATGACTATGTCGCTCTGTGTCCCGTGATGTACGAGAAAGAAACGACCACGTGTGGGCTTTTGGTCATTAATCACGACGAGAAAAATTAGAACATCGTGATTCACAGCATTTTTTTCCCATAGGGAAACACTGCCAGGGAGCCAACACACGGTCGTTTTTCTCGACCAAGAGAAAAAATGACAGGAAAAACGGCCGTGTGTAGGGGAACAAGCCGTTCCTCGTTTTTCCCGTCGATTTTCTCAACGGTGTTTTCACCGTCGAGAAAATCGATCGTGTGTACGCGGCAAAAGGGTAAGCGATGAGAGATGTGAGGAAAGAAGAATAGAAGGGTTTAAGAGGAGAGGTGATGAAGTGGAGAGGTTAGGTGAGTGGTAGAATATGCAGGGCACAGATGAGGAGCCAAAGAGAGGAAAAGTGGAGAAAAAAAGTACAGGGGAGAGGAAGAGTAGAAGAGAGGAGATGTTTTAAATAGGTTTGTGTTCTGTATGGCCTAAACTTTTTGCAGGAAATGAACTAGCTTGCATACATGCCTCCATGTTATAAAAAAGAAAAATAATGCTCAAAACATATGTAGAGACTTAAATTACTGCCTATGTGTAATCTAAATAATGAAGACGGTTAACTAACAGTGTAGAAATTCATTTTCGCCTTTCACTTCTACAGATTATCTATTTCTCCAGGGAAATATTTTCATAATAAACATAAGGACAATAATTTGTTAAACGCCGGGTGCAAGGGTTATAATGATTTCAGTATATGGAAGTTAGAAGAAATATATCAGGTGTCAAGATGGCTAGAGAAATACGATGCACGCACATAATAATATATACAAAATATATGTAGATTTATATTAAATATCAAGAATACCAATTTTAGGCAGCAATTTACAGCTTCTTTTAAAGTTGTGAAATACCTTGGGAAATTTGGGTTTGAAATTTAAACGAGCCTCATGTGTCACAGAAGGCAAAGATCCATTGAATGTACTATGAAAATCTTGTCATGCATATAATAAGTGATTGTTTGCTGTAGGTCACCAGTAATCCTGCATCAGTTATTGGAGGGTCATTTCTCTGGCACTGTCAACAGTGCAGAACGATCAGAAAAGATGAGCTAAAATGGTTAAGGATTATTGGAGTGCGCACTTTCCACAATTTTATGTATATAAGCAATGGAAATGACTACTATATAAATAGTCATTAGTATGTGACTTGCATACATACATGCATATATACAGGTGCATTTGGTGAATATGGATAGCTGTTACTAAAATTTTAATATCTACCAAGTTTAAATAAAAATTCTCATACATTTTATACGTATACACCTATAATTAAAAACATTTTTAGTTTAAGATAAAAATTTTATAATATGTGTAGCAGGGGTCCTAAATTGAGGTTATGTTATGCCAAATTTAGGGGTGACTTGAGTGATAGTTGGCTCAAGTCTTTCAATTACTGGACTCTGCCTTGCTGCTGCTTCACCTGGCTTGCAGTTCCCCTAGGTAGTATGGGTGGCGTTGTCACTTGTACTCGGGGTTGAACCACAGGTGTTGGAGTGGCGATTTGGTGTCCTCTCTCGGCAGCCGTGCAGTGGGCGTGGTCAGCCTGCTGTGCATGCTGGGAGAGGATATAAAAGGGGCGGACACCATTGTTGTGGAGAAGGGTGATCCGGGGACCTGTACCCGAGGGAACCTGCGGGTTCGGGAGTCGAGTGCGTGGCCTTCCAGGTCATAGAGCCACGTACGCCTCAGTCCCAGGCACCTTTTAGTCCTGGGACTGCAACTTCAGCCCTGGGCCCAGCACCTTTAGCTGGAGCCCGCTTCGGAAGGAAGAATCTCAGGGTGCTGCCTTGCGAGGAGACCCGTTTCTGCATGAGGAGGCTGGGGGAGGACCGTTCCGAAGGACTGGTGAGAGATCACAGTGAAGGAAGGGGCCCAGTAACACTCCAGGGGGATGTCATCCATCCAGAACCCAGGGGCCTAACAATCTGGACCATCAGGAGGTTTGGGACACTATAGATCCTGTGGTAGAGGATCTCCTAGACGCATCTATTAGGGATCTAGATTGACTGTTCGAGCTGCACGCCGGCTGCTAGCACCATTGGTGGCTATCCGGGTGAGCTATACCCACTCAGGACCGAGTGGCGACAAAGCCAGAAGTGCCTGAATGCTGTCTATCCTTCTAACACCTTTCTCTCTTTGTGCAAAGAAAATAAAGCTCTACGTTGGAGTGATATACTTGTGTGGACCTTGGAGTTACTTGGGGTATAGAGACTCTGTCCTTGCACACTGAGGACAGAAACCAACTTTGAGGAGAACCTCGCTGCAAGACCCGTAGGTGAAACAAATGTGCTTAACCTCTGCAAACCAGAGGGTACGGGCATGGTGGCACCTTGCGCCTTTTCCTCTCATGAGTGAGCCAAAGAGACGGGAGAAAAAGGGTGAGGTCGCTACATATGTATTTGTCTATAGTTGTGTCTATTGGTCCATCTGTCTGTCTGTATGTCTGTCTTTCTGTATACCCATTTGATGGCTCCCAGAGTGTATGTCCATTTTATCTTCTAGCCATCCATCCATTCTAATACATTTCCTAGAAAATTTCTGAAGTAGATCCTATGTAGGAATGAGCGAACTAATGCCGCGTACACACGGCCGGACTTGCCACTGGAAAAACCTCAGCCGGAATTTCCGACGGAAAAATAGAGAACCTGCTCTCTATCTAAGTCCGTCGGAAATTCCGACAGAAAAAGTCAGATGGGGCATACACACGGTCGGAATATCTGACCAAAAGCTCCCATCTGTCTTTTTCCTTCGGAAATTCCGACCGTGCGTATGCGGCATAACATTCACTGGACGTTTGTCAAAACCGGTGGGAAATCAATGAACCCAAAAATGTATTATATTGCAGCTTACCAATCCTTAGATGTGGTGACTACATTTGTTTTCTTTGTTTAGATTTTTTTCCCTCTGTTTTCACCTGGTGATCTGTAAAAGAGTGCCCCCTCTAGGGATGAAGGGGCACAGGGGACACAGCAGGAAACAGCAATGTATGTCTAGGGAGAAGGGAGTGTTAGACGTAATAGTAGACTTAGATACACTAACACATTGAAGCCAAAGTTCACCTCACGCTGCAGTTGCACAAACAGTTACAGCAATAGTCTTTTTTTTCTTTTGGGATAAAGGTTTTACATGAATAAATAAAAGCTGACCTTGGTAAGCACTCCTGTCGGTGGTAAATTGTTTGTGTCATCACATTAACTATTACATTTGCAGGAGAGCTTTCTCCTTACTAGACTTACTAGCAAGAGCACAAGGTGCAAATAAAGGAAAGAAAGCCTAAAAAAATAAAACAAATGCAGCCATCACATCTGTCTCGTACACACGATCGAATTTCTCGGCAAGAACCAGCAAGGAACTTGCTGGCAGAGCTTTCTTGCCGAGTAAATCGGTCGTGTGTACGCGGCTATCAGGTTTCTCGTCAAGAAAACCGACAAGAATCTCGACGAGAAAAATAGAGAACCTGCTCTCTATTTTCTCGTCGAGATTCTCGTCAGCATGTTTCTCGACGAGAAAAGTGTGTGTACACTTACCTTTCGTGGAAACCCGCGCATGCTCGAAATGACTTCGACGCATGCGTGGTAGCTTCCTAGGCATAGGTAGGGTGTAGCAAGATGGCGGCGATGGCATCGAATGTGACGAGCGCACGCTCGTCGTAGTCGATGACGTCACCGCGTTCGCTCCATTCAAAAAACTGCGGGTTCTTTGAATGGATCGTGTGTACACTCGGCCGGGACAAGTTTCTTGTCCAAGAATCTCGTCAAGAAAAATTACGTGTTTTTTCTTGACGAGATTCTCAGCCGTGTGTACGAGGCCTGAGGATTGGTAAGCAGCTGCTATATATTAAAAGTTTTCTTTTGGGTTTAATACTGCTTTAAAAATAGCACTCAGCAGTGAACAATGCAGCTTAGATGGCAACTATGAGAATACACAACTCCTTTAAATAACATGTACTTTTGCAAAAGTGAAATAAAAATAAAATAGGAAAACACTGTCCTCAAATTTAAATCCAACGTCAATCACATCATCCAGCGATGTAAATTCAACATCAATCAGAATGAACAACACCCTGATGACCTGCTAACATCATGACCCACACAACAACACTCTTCTCCAGGGTACTGTCAATTTCAACAGGAGTAGTGACATGAGAAGCAGCTGGAGTAGAGTTGGGAGAAGATGGTGTTGGCATTCGTGTTGGTAGGTTGTCAGGGCATCATTAATCATGATTAAAGTCTAATGTACATTGCTGGACAATGTGATTGATCTTGGTTTAATATTAGGGGAATTTATTTAACCACTTCAATACCGGGCACTTTCGCTTCTTCCTGGCCAGGACAATATTCGGCTTTCAGTCCTGTCGCACTTTGAATAACAATTGCGCGGTCATGCAACACTGTACTTAAACTACATTTTTATAATTTTTTTCCCCGCAAATAGAGCTTTCTTTTGGTGGTATTTGATCACCACTTGGGTTTTTAGTTTTTTGCTAAAAAAACTAAAAAATAATAATTTTCTTTTCTCCTTCACTGACGGGCACTGATGAGGCAGTCCTGATGGTCACTGATGAGGCGGCACTGATGGGCACAGATGAGTTGGCACTGATGGGCACTGATGAGGAGGTGATGTAAAAAATGTCTCGACCCATGCAGGATCTCGACCGCGTCACTTCCTGTGCACCTACGTCACAAACACAGCTGATTCCGGGCTCCACTGCACATGCACGGCTTCACGGCACCTATACCGCGCATGCGCAGAAGCCCATTTCGGTCCGTGAAAATTCTAGACTCGAGCGGGCGGGTGGAGGCGTTGCGAATTGCTCAACATCGTCGCCAGCACCGCCTCCAGCCCCGCCCCCAACACGCCCCTAGCCTGCTCTGGAGAAAGGGGCGGACAAGCTAGCCACTTAACACTGTGGACCGAGGTCGACATAAAATATAGTGCTGCACCGCCTCCAGCCCCTGTCACGCCCCTAGCCTGCTCTGCTGAAGTGGGGCGGGCCCCGTGTATAGCACTGTACAGTATATATGAATGGCAGGTCCATCAAAAATATAGAGCTTTGCCTGTGGGTGGGGCCAAGCCTTTGCATAAAATAACTCATGAAATAAACTGAACCCCCCCCTCATTCAATTGATGTCTCACTGTGCCCGTCAAACGCAAACGCTGTGCCCATCAAACGCAACCGCTGTGCCCGTCAAATGCAGCCACTGCACCCAGCAAACGCAACCGCTGTGCCCGTCAAACACAAATGCTGTGCCCGTCAAACACAACCGCTGTGCCCGTTAAACGCAACCGCTGTGCCCGTCAAATGCAGCCACTGCACCCAGCAAACGCAACCGCTGTGTCCGTCAAACGCAACCGCTGTGTCCGTCAAACACAAACGCTGTGCCCGTCAAACGCAACCGCTGTGCCCATCAAACGCAACCGCTGTGCCCATCAAACGCAACCGATGTGCCCGTCAAACGCAACCGCTGTGCCCGTCAAATGCAGCCACTGCACCCAGCAAACGCAACCGCTGTGCCCGTCAAACGCAAACGCTGTGCCCGTCAAACACAACCGCTGTGCCCGTTAAACGCAACCGTTGTGCCCGTCAAACGCAACCGCTGTGCCCGTCAAATGCAGCCGCTGCACCCAGCAAACGCAAACGCTGTGCCCGTCAAACACAAACGCTGTGCCCGTCAAACACAAACGCTGTGCCCGTCAAACACAAATGCTGTGCCCGTCAAACGCAACCGCTGTGCCCGTCAAACGCAACCGCTGTGCCCGTCAAATGCAGCCACTGCACCCAGCAAACGCAAACGCTGTGCCCATCAAACACAACCGCTGTGCCCATCAAACGCAACCGCTGTGCCCGTCAAATGCAGCCACTGCACCCGTCAAACGCAAACGCTGTGCCCGTCAAACGCAAACACTGTGCCCGTCAAACGCAACCGCTGTGCCTGTCAAATGCAACCGCTGTGCCCGTCAAATGCAGCCACTGCACCCAGCAAATGCAACCGCTGTGCCCGTCAAACGCAACCGCTGTGCCCGTCAAACGCAAACGCTGTGCCCGTCAAACACAACCGCTGTGCCCGTTAAACGCAACCGCTGTGCCCGTCAAACGCAACCGCTGTGCCTGTCAAATGCAGCCACTGCACCCAGCAAACGCAACCGCTGTGCCCGTCAAACGCGAACGCTGTGCCCGTCAAACGCAAACGCTGTGCCCGACAAAAGCAGCCACTGTGCCCATCAAATGCAGCCACTGTGCCCGTCAAATGCAGCCACTGCACCCGTCAAACGCAGTCACTGTGCCTGTCAAACGCAGCCACTGTGCATCAAACGCAGCCACTGTACCCATCAATTGCTGCCAGATTGTCAAGCCGTAGCTGTGCTCCATGGGGATAAGCTGATCGCCCATCCGTGCTGCTGGAGGGAGGCCAGACGACCATAAATGAGGGACCTGCAGACTTGGTCATGGTAAGTGAGACCATCCCATATCCCACTCCATCTTCCCCGAGGACAGGGACCCCCTCCCCCCAAGACAGAGACCCCCTTCTCCCCCCTAAAACGGAGAGGGAAATCTTCTCCCCCTGAGGACAGGGACCCCTTCTCTCCTGGGGACAGGGACTCCCTTCTCTCCTGGGAACAGGGACTCCCTTCTCTCCTGGGAACAGGGACTCCCTTCTCTCCTGGGAACAGGGACTCCCTTCTTTCCTAGGGACAGGGACTCCCTTCTCTCCCGGGGACAGGGACTCCCTTCTCTCCTGGGGACAGGGACCCCCTCCCCCTCAAGACAGAGACCCCCTTCTCCCCCCTGAGGACAGGGAAACCTTCTCCCCCTGAGGACAGGGGCCCCTTCTCTCCTTGGGACAGGGACTCCCTTTTCTCCAGGGGACAGGGACTCCCTTTTCTCCAGGGGACAGGGACTCCCTTCTCTCCTGGGGACAGGAACTCCATTCTCTCCTGGGGACAGTCTCCTGGGAACAGGGACTCCCTTCTCTCCTGGGGACAGGGACCCCCTCCCCCCAAGACAGAGACCCCCTTCTCCCCCTGAGGACAGGGAAACCTTCTCCCCCCTGAGGACAGGGACCCCTTCTTTCCTGGGGACAGGGACTCCCTTCTCTCCTGGGGACAGTCTCCTGGGGACAGGGAAACCTTCTCCCCCCTGAGGACAGGGACCCCTTCTCTCCTGGGGACAGGGACTCCCTTCTCTCCTTGGGACAGGGACTCCCTTCTCTCCTTGGGACAGGGACTCCCTTCTCTCCTGGGGACAGGGACTCCCTTCTCTCCTGGGGACAGGGACCCCCTCCCCCCAAGACAGAGACCCCCTTCTCCCCCCTGAGGACAGGGAAACCTTCTCCCCCCTGAGGACAGGGACCCCTCCTCTCCTGGGGACAGGGACTCCCTTCTCTCCTGGGGACAGTCTCCTGGGAACAGGGACTCCCTTCTCTCCTGGGAACAGGGACTCCCTTCTCTCCTGGGAACAGGGACTCCCTTCTCTCCTGGGGACAGGGACTCCCCTCCCCCCCAAGACAGAGACCCCCTTCTCCCCCCTGAGGACAGGGAAACCTTCTCCCCCCTGAGGACAGGGACCCCTTCTCTCCTGGGGACAGGGACTCCCTTCTCTCCTGGGGACAGTCTCCTGGGGACAGGGACTCCCTTCTCTCCTGGGGACAGGGACTCCCTTCTCTCCTTGGGACAGGGACTCCCTTCTCTCCTTGGGACAGGGACTCCCTTCTCTCCTTGGGACAGGGACTCCCTTCTCTCCAGGGGACAGGGACTCCCTTCTCTCCAGGGGACAGGGACTCCCTTCTCTCCAGGGGACAGGGACTCACTTCTCTCCTGGGGACAGGGACTCCCTTCTCTCCTGGGGACAGGGACTCCCTTCTCTCCTGGGGACAGGGACTCCCTTCTCTCCTGGGGACAGGGACCCCCTCCCCCCCAAGACAGAGACCCCCTTCTCCCCCCTGAGGACAGGGACCCCTTCTTTCCTGGGGACAGGGACTCCCTTCTCTCCTGGGGACAGGGACTCCCTTCTCCTCTGGGTACAGGGACACCTTCTCTCCTTTGGACAGGGACCCCCTTCTCCCCTGGAAACAGGGACCCTCTGGGCCACTCACCTGGGAACAGGAACTCCTCTCCTGGGGACAGGGACCCCCTTCTCACTCTGGGGCAGGGATCCTATCTCACCTGGGGGCAGGGATCCTATCTCACCTGGGGGCAGGAACTCCATCTCACCTGGGGGCAGGAACTCCATCTCACCTGGGGGCAGGAACTCCATCTCACCTGGGGGCAGGAACTCCATCTCACCTGGGGGCAGGAATTCCATCTCACCTGGGGGCAGGAACTCCATCTCCCCTGGTAACGGGGACTTCATCTCACCTAGGGATCCCATTTTTCCTAGGGATCAGGACTCCACCTCCCCTAAGAACAGGAACCTGATCACCCTGTTTGTGCCAACCTCACTGCCCTGCCTGCCATGTGTCCTGTGTGAGGGCCCTTCTGTGACAGCTCTTATCAGTACTTCATCCCACTGTGTGATCCCCCTACATGACTGATCCCTCTGTGTGCACCCCTTACACGGGGAACCCCTCTGTTTTCTCCCCCTACATGTCCGCATACTCGGACCACCACCTGTACCATTTCCACATCCTCTGACTGCCTCCTGTATCCTGTCCGCCATCCTCTGACCACCTCCTCTATCCTGTACACATGTTCTGACCACCTATTGTCTTCAGCCTCTAACCACCTCCTGTATCCTGTCCGCAGCCTCTAACCTGTCTGCAATCTCTGACTATCTCTTGTCTTTTATCGTGTCTGCAGTCTCTTAGGGGGAGTCTGGAGAGGAATCAAGAGTGAGAGCGTCGCCGGGATTTGGATTACGGGAGGAGTCAGACGTGTATGGACTGTGGAGAACAGACTATAGAATAAAACCAGAGCCACCAACCTGGAGCCCTCTAACTGAGACCTGCACGCTGCACCGGAGAGGAGGTCAGTGACAGCGCCGTCAGGTCAGTCTGAGGGGGGTCACTGATGTAAGGGGGGAGTGAATACAATTATGTAAGGGGGCACAGATATAAAGGTTTCCCCTTATCTCAGTAACACCCCCCCCTCTTACCTTAGTGTATTCACTCTGCGGAAGGTGGTCTCTGGTCACCAGAGTCCCCCCCCCCACATCACATTTCCTGGCATTCCCCTTTACATCAGAGTCGGCAGGGTTCCCCCTTACAGTGCAAGGGAACTCAGATGTAAAGGAAAATGCTGCAGAGCATAATCTAAGGAGGAACTCTGATGTAAGGAGTGCTCTGGTCACCAGAGACCACCTTATATCAGAGTCCACTGCATTCCCATTTACATCAGAGTTCCCACTTACATCAGGGTCTGCAGAGTTTCCCCTGTTAGATTAGCAGGGATCGAGGCCCAGAGACATGTCCAGAGAACATAGAGGATAAATGGGTTAGATTAGAAGGGATGGATGTCCAGGGAAAACAGAGGAGGCCTCCATCCTTTCTAATCTATCCCATGTATCCTTTGTGTTCTCTGGACATGTCTCTGGGCCTCGATCCCTTCTAATCTTACAGGGGAAACTCTGCAGACCCTGATGTAAGTGGGAACTCTGATGTAAATGGGAATGCAGTGGACTCTGATATAAGGTGGTCTCTGGTGACCAGAGCACCCCTTACATCAGAGTTTCTCCTTCGATTATGCTCTGCAGCATTTTCCTTTACATCTGAATTCCCTTGCACTGTAAGGGGGAATCCTGCCGACTCTGATGTAAAGGGGAATGCCGGGAAATGTGATGTGGGGTAGGGGGGGAGACTCTGGTGACCGGAGACCACCTTCCGCAGAGTGAATACACTAAGGTAAGAGGGGGGGTGTTACTGAGATAAGGGGAAACCTTTATATTAGTGCCCCCTTACATAATTGTATTCACTCCCCCCTTACATCAGTGACCCCCCTCAGACTGACCTGACGGCGCTGGTGGTCAGAGGACGGCGGACAGGATACAGGAGGCAGTCAGAGGATGTGGAAATGGTACAGGTGGTGGTCCGAGTATGCGGACATGTAGGGGGAGAAAACAGAGGGGTTCCCCGTGTAAGGGGTGCACACAGAGGGATCAGTCATGTAGGGGGATCACACAGTGGGATGAAGTACTGATAAGAGCTGTCACAGAAGGACCCACACACAGGACACATGGCAGGCAGGGCAGTGAGGTTGGCACAAACAGGGTAATCAGGTTCCTGTTCTTAGGGGAGGTGGAGTCCTGATCCCTAGGGAAAATGGGATCCCTAGGTGAGATGAAGTCCCCGTTACCAGGGGAGATGGAGTTCCTGCCCCCAGGTGAGATGGAGTTCCTGCCCCCAGGTGTGATGGATCCCTGCCCCAGAGTGAGAAGGGGGTCCCTGTCCCCAGGAGAGAAGGGAGTCCCTGTCCCCAGGAAAGAAGGGGTCCCTGTCCTCAGGGGGAAGAAGGGAGTCTCTGTCTTGGGGGGAGGGGGTCCCTGTCCCCAGGAGAGAAGGGAGTCCCTGTCCCCAGGAGAGAAGGGAGTCCCTGTTCCCAGGAGACTGTCCCCAGGAGAGAAGGGAGTCCCTGTCCCCAGGAGAGAAGGGAGTCCCTGTCCCAAGGAGAGAAGGTGTCCCTGTACCCAGAGGAGAAGGGAGTCCCTGTCCACAGGAGAGAAGGGAGTCCCTGTCCCCAGGAAAGAAGGGGTCCCTGTCCTCAGGGGGGAGAAGGTTTCCCTGTCCTCAGGGGGGAGAAGGGGGTCTCTGTCTTGGGGGGAGGGGGTCCCTGTCCCCAGGAGAGAAGGGAGTCCCTGTCCCCCAGGAGAGAAGGGAGTCCCTGTCCCCCAGGAGAGAAGGGAGTCCCTGTCCCAAGGAGAGAAGGGAGTCCCTGTCCCAAGGAGAGAAGGGAGTCCCTGTCCCCAGGAGAGAAGGGGTCCCTGTCCTCAGGGGGGAGAAGGTTTCCCTGTCCCCAGGAGACTGTCCCCAGGAGAGAAGGGAGTCCCTGTCCCCAGGAAAGAAGGGGTCCCTGTCCTCAGGGGGGAGAAGGTTTCCCTGTCCTCAGGGGGAGAAGGGGGTCTCTGTCTTGGGGGAGGGGGTCCCTGTCCCCAGGAGAGAAGGGAGTCCCTGTTCCCAGGAGACTGTCCCCAGGAGAGAAGGGAGTCCCTGTCCCCTGGAGAGAAGGGAGTCCCTGTCCCCTGGAGAGAAGGGAGTCCCTGTCCCAAGGAGAGAAGGGAGTCCCTGTCCCAAGGAGAGAAGGGAGTCCCTGTCCCCAGGAGACTGTCCCCAGGAGAGAAGGGAGTCCCTGTCCCCAGGAGAGAAGGGGTCCCTGTCCTCAGGGGGAGAAGGTTTCCCTGTCCTCAGGGGGGAGAAGGGGGTCTCTGTCTTGAGGGGGAGGGGGTCCCTGTCCCCAGGAGAGAAGGGAGTCCCTGTCCCCGGGAGAGAAGGGAGTCCCTGTCCCTAGGAAAGAAGGGAGTCCCTGTTCCCAGGAGAGAAGGGAGTCCCTGTTCCCAGGAGAGAAGGGAGTCCCTGTTCCCAGGAGACTGTCCCCAGGAGAGAAGGGAGTCCCTGTCCCCAGGAGAGAAGGGGTCCCTGTCCTCAGGGGGGAGAAGATTTCCCTCTCCGTTTTAAGGGGGAGAAGGGGGTCTCTGTCTTGGGGGGAGGGGGTCCCTGTCCTCGGGGAAGATGGAGTGGGATATGGGATGGTCTCACTTACCATGACCAAGTCTGCAGGTCCCTCATTTATGGTCGTCTGGCCTCCCTCCAGCAGCACGGATGGGCGATCAGCTTATCCACAGGGAGCACAGCTACGGCTTGACAATCTGGCAGCAATTGATGGGTACAGTGGCTGCGTTTGATGCACAGTGGCTGCGTTTGACGGGCACAGTGACTGCGTTTGACGGGCACAGTGACTGCGTTTGACGGGCGCAGTGGCTGCGTTTGACGGGCGCAGTGGCTGCGTTTGCTGGGCACAGTGGCTGCATTTGCTGGGCACAGTGGCTGCTTTTGACGGGCACAGCGTTTGCATTTGACGGGCACAGCGTTTGCATTTGACGGGCACAGCGTTTGCATTTGACGGGCACAGCGTTTGCATTTGACGGGCACAGCGTTTGCATTTGACGGACACAGCGTTTGCGTTTGCTGGGTGCAGTGGCTGCATTTGACGGGCACAGCCGTTGCGTTTAACGGGCACAGCGGTTGTGTTTGACGGGCACAGCGGTTAGGTTTGACAGGCACAGCGTTTGCGTTTGACGGGCACAGCGGTTGCGTTTGACGGGCACAGCGGTTGCGTTTAACGGGCACAGCGGTTGCGTTTGACGGGCACAGCGGTTGCGTTTGACGGGCACAGCGTTTGCGTTTGACGGGCACAGCGGTTGCGTTTGATGGGCACAACGGTTGCGTTTGCTGAGCACAGCGGTTGCGTTTGTTGGGCACAGCGGTTGCGTTTAACGGGCACAGCGGTTGTGTTTGACGGGCACAGCGTTTGCGTTTGACGGGCACATAGTTTGCGTTTGCTGGGTGCAGTGGCTGCATTTGACGGGCACAGCGGTTGCATATGACGGGCACAGCGTTTGCGTTTGACGGGCACAGTGAGGCTGCAATTGAATGGGGGGGGTTCAGTTTATTTGATGAGTTATTTGATGCAAAGGCTTGGCCCCTCCCACAGGCAAAACTCTATATTTTTGATGGACCTGCCATTCATATATACAGTGCTATACACGGGGCCCGCCCCACTTCAGCAGAGCAGGCTAGGGGCGTGACAGGGGCTGGAGGCGGTGCAGCACTATATTTTATGTCGACCTCGGTCCACAGTGTTAAGTGGCTAGCTTGTCCGCCCCCTTCTCCAGAGCAGGCTAGGGGCGTGTTGGGGGCGGGGCTGGAGGCGGTGCTGGCGACGATGTTGAGCAATTCGCAATGCCTCCGCCCGCCCGCTCGAGTCTAGAATTTTCACGGACCGAAATGGGCTTCTGCGCATGCGCGGTATAGGTGCAGTGGAGCCCAGAATCAGCTGTGTTTGTGACGTAGGTGCACAGGAAGTGACGCGGTCGAGATCCTGCATGGGTCGAGAAATTTTTTACATCAGAGGCACTGAAAGTAGAATTGATGGGCACTGATAGGCGGTACTGATATGCAGCACTGATGGGCACCAATAGGCGGCACTGATATGCAGCACTGATGGGCACTGATAGGTGGCACTGATGGGCACTGACAGGCAGCTGTGATATGCACTGACAGGCAGTACTGATAGGTAGTACTGATTGGCACTGACAGGTGGCATTAACAGGTGGCACTGATTGGCAGCACTGATGATGAGGTACTGATGAGGTACTGACAGGTGTTACTGCTGGACACTGATTGGCACTGTGATGGGCACTGATTGGCACTGTGGTGGGCACTGACATGGGTACTGATTGGTACTGATATGGGCACTGCCATCCGTTTCTGATGAGGCACTGACTGGCAGCTGATGGGCACATATTGGCAGCTGTGGTGGCACATCTGATGGGGCTATGCTGATAATCAATGTGCTGATTATCAGCATAGGCCCCCCCCGACAGGGAGAGCTGCCGATCGGCTCTCTCTGTCAGCGCGAACTGAAGAATGGCGTTTACCTGCATCAGAGGCTCCATACCACGATCAGAGATGCAGTGTGTCAGACTGACACACAGCACCTCCAAACGCCGTGCTGCCTGCCCCCGCCGGCGCGCGCCGGCATGTTATCCTGCTGGACGTCATATGAACCACCACCTGGCCATCATTCTGCTATAGGTAGGAAGGGGTTAAAGTGTAGCTGTAGACAAAACATTTTATCCTTGGATTGAGTAGGGAAGGGCTACAACCTCCTTCAAGTTTTTTTCGCTTTCAAGGTTTCTACTGTAAAGATTTTACTTCTTTTCTAAACATCTCTCTTTGACAGAGAGAAGCAGAGTTTCAACAACAGAGATGCAAAAAACAATAAAAACCCAATGGGGGAGATTTACTAAATCTGGTGCACACAGACTCTAGTATAGCTGTGTATAATAACCAATCAGCAGCTAGGTTTTAATGTCAACTTAATTGAACAAGCTGAAGCTGGAAGCTGATTGGTTACTATGCACAGCACTAAAGGAACTTTCTGTCTCAGTTACCACCATTATTTGAGAATGAAGCAGGGCATATGGAGGGGACATAGCAATAAAAATAAGAAGTACCAACCCTTCTCCACTCTATCCAGAAAAAAAGAGAAATGTTTTGTAATTCCATATTTACAGTAAATTGATTGATTACTACATCTGTCTAAACCCTCTGTTTGCCTGTTGGGAACTTTGACATAATCCAACAAATAAACCCTTCCATGTTATAAACTATCACATAAATATAAAGTGATTGTAAAGGTTGTCATCTTTTTCAAAATAACAAACGTTTTATACTTACCTGCTCTGTGTAATTGTTTTGCACAGAGCAGCCCTGATCCTCTACTTTTTGGATCCCCTGCTGAAATTCTTGGCCCCTCCCCCTGCCGATTGCCCCCAATATCAAGCCTCTTGCTTTGGGGGCACTTAAGCAGGCTCGCTCCCGAACCACAATCCTGTGAATGTACATTGGCTTGGCACGGCCTCTTCCCCCGCTCTCTCCTCATTGGCTCACTGGCTTTGATTGACAGCAGTGGGAGCTAATGGCTCCCGCTGCTGTGTGAGCCAATAAGGAGAGTGAGACCCGGAGGAGCCTCTGCTCTTGTGTACTTCGTTGGATCAGGCTCAGGTAAGTATAAGGAGGGCTGATAGGGGAGCTGCACCCAGAAGGTTTTTTTACCTTAATGCGTATAAACTTCTGCCTCTAGAACCACTTTCATGGATGTCTAGTGACCTTAACCCTTTCCTCCCGTCTATTTTGCTCGCTCATGAGAGGAAAAGGCGCAAGGTGCCACCATGCCCGTACCCTCTGGTTTTCAAAGGTTAGGCACACTTATTTCACCTATGGGTCTTGCAGCGAAGTTCTCCTCAAAGTTGGTTTCTGTCCTCAGTGTGCAAGGACAGAGTCTCTATACCCCAAGTAACTCCAAGGTCCATGCAAGTACATCACTCCAACGTAGAGCTTTATTTTCTTTGCATGAAGAGAGAAAGGTGTTAAAAGGATAGACAGCATTCAGGCACTTCTGGCTTCGTCGCCACTCGGTCCCGAGTGGGTATAGCTCACCCGGATAGCCACCTATGGTGCTAGCAGCCAGCGGTAGCTCGAACAGTCAATCTAGATCCCTAATAGATGCGTCTAAGTGATCCTCTGCCACAGGATCTATAATGTCCCAAACCTCCTGATGGTCCAGATTGTTAGGCCCCTGGGTTCCGGATGGATGACATCCCCCTGGAGAGTTACTGGGCCCCTTCCTTCACTGTGATGGCTCACCAGTCCTTCGGAACGGTCCTCCCCCAGCCTCCTCATCCAGGAACAGGTGTCCTCGCAAGGCTGCACCCTGAGATTCTTCCGTCCGAAGCGGGCTCCAGCTAAAGGTGCTGGGCCCAGGGCTGAAGTTGCAGTCCCAGAACTAAAGGTGCCTTAGACTGAGACGTACGTGGCCCCATAGTCTGGAGAGCCATGCACTCGGCTCCCGAACCCACAGGTTCCCTCAGGTACAGGTCCCCGGATCTCTCCCTGTATCTCTCCCTGGATCTCCCTGGTTCTCCCTTGGATAATGGCGTCCGCCCCTTTTGTATCCTCTCCCAGCATGCACAGCAGGCCAACCCCGCCCACCGCACGGCTGCCGAGAGAGGACACCAAATCGCCACTCCAACACCTGTGGTTCAACCCCGAGCACAAGTGACAGCGCCACTCATACTGCTTAGGGGAACTGCAAGCCAGGTGAAGCAGCAGCAAGGCAGAGTCCTGTAATTGAAAAACTTGAGCCAACTATCACTCAAGCCACCCCTAAATTTGGCATAACATAACCTCAATTTAGGACCCCGCTACAGATGCATACACACATTTGAAGTATTTTTAAATCCAATCTCTAACATTTATTGTAAGCTTTAACACGTTAATGTGATTTTAAGGGCCAGTTCATACCAGACGCAGTTCCGTTCAGTTCCGTGTGCTTTTTTTCTGCACAAAATGCATGCACAGTGTTTTCCATGTATTCCAATGGCTCTAGTTTGCTCTAGTTCACACCATGCAGTCAGTTTCCGGTCAGTTTCTGCACCGGAAACTGACTGCATGGTGTGAACTAGAGACAACAAGAGCCATTGTGGAATACATGGAAAACACTGTGCATGCATTTTTAGTGCTGAAAAAATGCACACGAAATTGAACGGAATGGCGTCTGGTGTGAACTGTCCCTTAAAGTATATTTTAGGCATTTAATCTGTAGCTATTGTTCCAACACTTCCTGTTAGAGAATGAAAACCCTCAGGCCTCGTACACACGGCCGATTTTCTCGGCAAGAACCAGCAAGAAACTTGCTGGCAGAGAGGTCTTGCCGAGTAAATCGGTCGTGTGTACGCGGCTATCGGGTTTCTCGTCGAGAAAACCGACAAGAAACCTCGACGAGAAAATAGAGAACCTGCTCTCTATTTTCTCGTCGAGATTCTCCTCGGCATGTTTCTCGACGAGAAAAGTGTGTGTGTGTACACTTACCTGTCCTCCCGGAAGCCCGCGCATGTTTGAAATGAATTCGACGCATGCGCGGTAGCTTCATAGGCATACGTAGGGTATACCAAGATGGCGGCGACGGCATCGAATGTGATGAGCGCATGCTCGTCGTAGTCGATGGCGTCACTGCGTACGCTCCATTCAAAGAACCGCGGGTTCTTTGAAACGAGAGTGTATACACTCGGCCGGGACAAGTTTCTTGTCCAAGAATCTCGTCGAAAAAAACGACATGTTTTTTTCAACGAGAATCTCGGCCGTGTGTACGAGGGCTGAGTCCCTGTATTGTGCTACAGCATTGTCATCCTGTCAAAGCAACTTCCAAATGAAACAAGAAGTCGTAATTTATAAGCTGAGAAAAGCCACACAGCCATTGCTGATGTGCATATTAGCAAAAGTGGCTGCAAAATGCTCCAGAAAAATCAGTAACAGTGAGATGCAAAAAAAGAATGAAAAAGGGTAAAAACAACTATTTTTTTTTTAATGGCAGTTGATTATGATTAGGGATGAGCTTTATGTTCGGGTCGAACATGAGTTCGACTCGAACATTGTTTGCCCGTTCATCGAAATACAAACATTATGGGGCGTTCGTGCCAAATTTGAGCGCCGCGTCACGCCCCTTAATGCACTGCGAGATCGCAGTGCATTGCTGGATGATGATTGGCCAAAGAATGACCCGCATGCTTTGGCCAATCCCAGCGCCGTCAGCAAAGAGAGCCATAATTGGCCAATTATGGCTCAGGGGGACTAAGTCCACGCCCCACACTATATAAGGCCGCCTGCACGTCGGCCCTGTGTAGTGTGTTGCTGGCGTGGACCGAGAGAGAGTGTCATTTAGATTGAGCAGGCAGGCAGGTTATTCAGTTAGCTGCAGTGTATTTAGTATATATATATATATACATCCAGGCTTGTATATATACATATATATATATATATATATATATATTTATATATATATACACTGTGTTCAGTGTAGCTAGATCTGACTGCAGGCCGTTCCTGGTATACTTTTTCTAATATACTTCAGGCAGGCAGGTGATTCAGTTAGCTGCAGTGCATTTAATATATATATATATATATATATATATATATATATATATATATATACATAGTCTCGTAAATACATATATCCACTACATTCACTGTAGCTAGATCTGACTGCAAGCCGTTCCTGGTGTACTTTTTCTAATATACTTCAGGCAGGCAGGTGATTCAGTTAGCTGCAGTGCATTTAATATATATATATACAATCTTGTGTGTATATATATATATATATATATATATATATATATATATATAGTCTTGTGTGTATATGTGTGTATATATATATATATATATATATATATATATATATATATATATATATATATATCCAGTGTAGCTAGTAGACTTGTGCACAACGGAAAAATTCGTTCCGTTTCGGTTCGTTTCTTTCCGGTCCTGTTGATTCGTAATCATTCGTAATTTTGCTAGACGGGATTTTTCGTGTTCGGACTCATTCGTATTTTTGCAAGCGACATTTTTCGTTGAATTTTTTGTTGCTTTATAATTCGTACTTTCGGTAGAGTACGTTGTTTTTCGTTGATTCTGGACACAACTCCTACTTTCGTAACTTTTTTTGGGTTCGTACTTTCGGTAGAGTACGTTGTTTTTCGTTGATTCTGGACACAACTCCTACTTTCGTAACTTTTTTTGGGTTCGTTGATTCGTAATTTTCCGTGTCTCTCTCACAACGACGCTGCCTATTATGCCTAATGTGCTTCGAATGGATTTGTATTTTTCTAAATACATTGCGGTTATTTGTAACGATTCGAAATCTCGTATTTTACTTTCGTTTTTAACATGCGGCTATAGGCTCCGCCCCTGTACACCATTTTCAGAGGGTTCAGCACGGTGAGGGAGAAGCAGAGAGCAGAGCAGAGTGAGTGTTATTGTGCTTCGAATGGATTCGAAATCTCGTATTTTACTTTCGTTTTTTACATGCGGCTATAACCTCCGCCCCTGTACACCATTTTGAGAGGGAGTTCAGCACGGTGTGGGAGAAGCAGAGAGCAGAGCAGAGTGAGTGTTATTGTGCTTCGTATGGATTCGTACATTCGTAACTTTTTCATAACGAATTATGCCGAAGACATTCGGGCATTCGCTATTTGCGGTATAATTTATTTCGGATTCGGTCTTATTCGTAATTGCTTTGTTCGGAAATTCGAATGCTTCCGAATGTCCGAAAGTTGCTAAATTCGGACGAATTTCAATTCGTTACGAAACGAATTGCACAAGCCTAGTAGCTAGATCTGACTGCAGGCCATTCCTGGTGTACTTTTTCTAATATACTTTCAGGCAGGCAGGTGATTCAGTGAGCTGCAGTGCATTAAATATATATATATACAGTCTTGTACATATATATATCCACTGCATCCAATCTAGCCAAGCCTATATCAGACTGCAGGCCATTCCTGGTGTACTTTTTCAAATATACTTTAGGCAGGCAGGTGATTCAGTGAGCTGCAGTGCATTAAATATATATATATATATATATATATACAGTCTCCTACATATATATGTATTGTGAGGGGGTTAGCTCGGCAGCGGGTGTGTGTGACCCCCGGGATGGGCTCCCCACACAAAACAGGCCCAGCAAACGGAGGTTGTGGTTTTCAAAATCAAAAAAAGGTGCGGTTTATTTTCTATTTACAGTGACAAAACACAGCAAAGCAAAAGAAACATAACCAAAATAAATCCTGGTCAAGTTGACCTCTGACTAAACATACAGGTTTCCTAACTAACAACTGGGATCAGCCTAGTGCTGTCCTAGTCCCTAAGTCCCTGGTTTAGTAAAAGTCCAAACAAATAGCCACACAGGCTTTGCCTCACCGCACAGGGGTTCACTCTCCCTAGACAGTCCACACAGGTCTGGTTCCAGGCATGAGCTAACATCTAATGAAGCTGGGAGTTCTTATAGAGGCCTAAATGAGCTGACAAGGTTCAGCTGGTCTCCTCATCTCTGTCTGCACGACGCCCCACACTCTCCCTAGAGGTATGAGTCATCCATGAGCCCACTAGCCTTATACAACTCTCCACCTAGTTGTATAAGTCGGCGTAAAGCCTGAATCTGGGCGAAATATATCTACCCCCCTGGATGCAACCAGGTGACTTTACCTTCCTGCTGTCACATACCCCCCCCTCTTGTTTTAACCTCGGGGTTGGAACACCAGCAATCAGGCATTCATGTACTCGAGACAAAGCATCCACATTCCCCATTTGAACGCCAGGGCGATGCTTTACTGTGAAGTTGAATTCCTGGAGGGCCAGGAACCACCTATTCACTCTTCTATTTGTTTCCTTGTTTTGAGCCATCCACTTTAACGGAGCGTGATCCGTAACCATGTCAAAGTGCCTACCTAGCAGGTAGTACCGAAGGGAATCTAGAGCCCACTTCACCGCTAAGCACTCCTTTTCAACGGTGGCGTAATTTACCTCATGGGACTTCAACTTCCTGCTGAGGTAAATGACTGGGTGCTCTTCCCCGTTCCAGACCTGGGACAATACTGCTCCTAACCCCACATCTGACGCATCACTTTGTACGACAAAGTCTTTAGAGAAGTCGGGTGAGTACAACACTGGCTGGCTACATAAGGCTTGTTTCAAGAATTGGAATGCTGCCTCAGCCTCGGGGGTCCATTTAATCATGACCGACCCTTTCCCCTTCGTCAGGTTGGTTAGGGGCACAGCCTTAGAAGCAAAGTGGGGAATGAATCGCCGATAATACCCAGCGATTCCCAGAAAGGCTCGTACCTGCTTCTTGCTGTTGGGACGTGGCCAACTCTGGATGGCCTCGACTTTGTTGAGTTGGGGTTTTATTACTCCCCTCCCAATGGTGTACCCAAGATATTTGGCCTCCTCCTGCCCAATGGTACACTTCTTGGGGTTAGCCGTAAACCCCGCTTCCCGAACAGAGTCCAGGACTGCTTGCACTTTTGGCAGATGTGAGGCCCAATCTGTGCTATGGACAATTACGTCATCCAGGTAAGCCGCAGCATACTTCCGATGGGGCCTCAGCATCTGGTCCATTTTCCGCTGGAATGTGGCCGGCGCATTCTGTAACCCGAACGGCATTCTTTTATATTGGAACGCCCCGTCTGGGGTTACAAATGCGGTTTTCTCTTTGGCCGACTTGGCCAGGGGGATTTGCCAATACCCTTTTGTGAGGTCAAGAGTCGTTATGTATCGGGCTGTTCCCAGCCGGTCGATCAACTCATCTATACGTGGCATGGGGTAGGTGTCAAATTTTGTAACTTTGTTCAACTGACGAAAATCGTTACAAAATCGCCAGCTCCCATCCGGTTTAGGCACCAACATGATGGGACTAGACCAATCACTTTGGGACTCCTCTATCACCCCTAAGTTCAGCATTTTCTGTACTTCCTCCCGTATTGCCTCCCGTCGAGCCTCTGGGATCCGATAGGGTTTTAACTTCACCCTTTCACCGGGCGGGGTAATGATGTCATGCTCTACCCCAGATGTTTGTCCCGGCAGCTCAGAGAATACCTCCTTGTTGCGAAGCACAAACTCCTTAACCTCCTGTTGTTGGGGTTGTGACAAGGTGGCTGCTATTCCAACCTCAGGAATCACGCAACCAGTTTGAGCTGGTGACCAAGTGTCTGCGACTAGGGACTCTCTATCCCTCCAGGCTTTCAACAGATTAACGTGATAGATCTGTTCGGGCTTTCGCCTTCCTGGTTGTCTGACCTTGTAATTCACTTCGCTCACTTTTTCCATTATCTCGTAGGGGCCTTGCCATTTGGCAAGGAATTTACTTTCAACCGTAGGGACAAGTACCAATATCCTATCCCCCGGGGAAAAGGTACGGGTCTTGGCTCCACGGTTGTACACTCTCTGCTGTGCCAACTGCGCTTGGGCCAAATGTTCCTTCACGATGGGCATTACCTGTGCAATTCGATCTTGCATCAGGGCGACATGCTCAATCACACTCCTGTGGGGAGAACTCTCACTTTCCCAAGTTTCCTTGGCAATATCCAACAGCCCTCTTGGGTGTCTCCCATACAGTAACTCAAAGGGGGAGAATCCCGTAGAGGATTGGGGCACCTCCCTAATAGCAAACATCAAATAAGGAAGTAGACAGTCCCAATCCTTTCCATCTCTATCCACCACTTTCTTCAACATTTGTTTTAGGGTTTTGTTGAATCTTTCAACCAGCCCATCGGTTTGGGGGTGATACACAGACGTACGCAATTGCGTCACTTTGAACAATTTACACAGCTCTTTCATAACCCGGGACATAAAGGGTGTACCTTGGTCCGTAAGCAGTTCTTTACAAATACCCACCCGGCTAAACACAAGAGATAGCTCTTTGGCTATGGTTTTGGCCGAGGTATTTCGGAGAGGGATCGCTTCTGGATAACGGGTGGCATAGTCCATTATAACTAATATGTACTGGTGCCCCCTAGCGGACTTGATTATAGGACCTACCAAATCCATGGCGATCCTCTCAAACGGGACCTCAATGATGGGTAGAGGGACCAGCGGGCTACGGAAATGTGGCATCGGGGCCAACCTCTGACACACAGGGCAGGAGGAACAATAATTTTCTACATCCTTCATCACCCCCGGCCAATAGAATCTCTGTAATACCCTCTCTCGGGTTTTCTCTGTCCCCAGATGACCTCCAAGAATGTGCCCATGGGCCAACTCCAACACCAACTTCCTGTAAGGTTTGGGCACCACAAGCTGCTCAACGGTTTCTTCTGCCCTTTTTGCCACCCGATACAGTAGGTCCTTCTCTACGCTGAAGTATGGGTAAGTGCAGGTATTATCTGGGTTCACTAACTCACCATCTATTTTCACTACGTTTTCCCGTGCCTTTATTAGGGCGGGGTCTTTCAACTGTTCTGTGGCAAAGTTTTCCCTGTGAACCTCAAGATCAGAAAACTCCACAGACGGTAGGTTTTCGTCTGAGGAGGTGGGCTCCTCTCCAGTTTCTTGAGTCTCCCCTGCCAATACTGATAAGGGAAATTCCGGAGAGTCCTCACCACTCTCAGGGGAGTTCTGGCTATCACATTCCTGGTACATAGGGGCACCAGTGAGGGGCTCAGGATCATCCCACAGTTCCCAGAACTTCGGAAAATCCCTTCCCACAATGGCGTCATGCGGTAACTGAGATACTAAGCCCACTGGATGAGAGAGGGTACCTTTGGGGGTCTCGAAACACACTGTAGTCACTGGATACTCTCGGGTGTCCCCATGCACACAAATAACAGCTACCTTGCTATTCCCAGAGACCTCTGTTTTAACTAACTCAGCCTTTATCAGGGTCACAAGGCTACCTAAATCCAGCAATACCACAACATTTCTACCATTAACACACATTTTGCATAAATGTTTCTCAGTTCCTCGAATGGCAGTGCATGCGACTGTCGCACACAGCGACTGACGTCTGCCCGTCAGAAAGTCACACTGCATGGGTTCCTCCACAACCGGGCAATTGGCTGCAATATGTCCCGCTTGCCGGCAGCGGTAGCAAACGATCCTTCTTGCGGCCTCTTGAGCCGCTGATTTCCCAGGCTGTTCTCGCCAAACTTGGGGTAGAGCTCCCACCCTCTCACTCTCTCCACCCTCACCCCTTGGAATCCTCTTATCCGCCCCTGGGGATGGTCTGGTCTTAGGGTGGAAAGTCCGAGTGTCTCTGGAAGAGGCCGTCAGGTTCTCTGTAGCCAAGTATTTCTCCACACGATCCACAAGACCATCGGCCGTCTCTGGGTCTCCATGGCTTACCCACTTTTGGATGGCAGTAGGAAGCGCTCTCAAAAACCGATCCATTACAACACGTTCCACAATCTTTGGTGCGGACAAAGTCTCTGGCTGTAGCCACTTTCTGCTCAGGTGAATGAGATCATACATTTGAGACCTGGGGGGTTTTCCAAGCTGGAAAGTCCAGTTATGCACACGCTGAGCCCGGACAGCCTGGGTGACACCCAGCCTTGCCAATATTTCAGCTTTTAGCATCACATAGTCTTTTGCTTGGTTAGGCTCTAGGTCATAGTAAGCTTTCTGCGATTCACCAGTTAACAGAGGAGCCACCAGTCCAGCCCACTGCTCCTCAGGCCACTTTTCTCTTTCAGCGGTCCTTTCAAATGTGGTCAAAAATACCTCTGGATCATCCTCTCCAGTCATTTTTGTCAATAAACGACTCACCCCAAAGGACGCGGTATTAGTGGGACGGCTTTCCTCACTGGTCTGCGGACGTTGCTGCATTACTGCTTCCATCTGTTGTTGTAGTCTCTGCTCTTGCTTCTGCAACAGGTCTATGAAGCGGGCCTCAGATTGCTGCTGGGCTCGTTGCTGAGCCTCCAGACTCTGTTGCAAAGTTGCGTTTGTCTGCTGCTGGGCTGCAAGGCTCCTTTGCAAACCTGCATTTGTCTGCTGTTGATTGGCATTTGCTAGAGCCAGCTGCTTCAGTATCTCCTCCATGCTGGCTTAAAAAAAACTGCCACTGGCTCTCCACCAACTGTGAGGGGGTTAGCTCGGCAGCGGGTGTGTGTGACCCCCGGGATGGGCTCCCCACACAAAACAGGCCCAGCAAACGGAGGTTGTGGTTTTCAAAATCAAAAAAAGGTGCGGTTTATTTTCTATTTACAGTGACAAAACACAGCAAAGCAAAAGAAACATAACCAAAATAAATCCTGGTCAAGTTGACCTCTGACTAAACATACAGGTTTCCTAACTAACAACTGGGATCAGCCTAGTGCTGTCCTAGTCCCTAAGTCCCTGGTTTAGTAAAAGTCCAAACAAATAGCCACACAGGCTTTGCCTCACCGCACAGGGGTTCACTCTCCCTAGACAGTCCACACAGGTCTGGTTCCAGGCATGAGCTAACATCTAATGAAGCTGGGAGTTCTTATAGAGGCCTAAATGAGCTGACAAGGTTCAGCTGGTCTCCTCATCTCTGTCTGCACGACGCCCCACACTCTCCCTAGAGGTATGAGTCATCCATGAGCCCACTAGCCTTATACAACTCTCCACCTAGTTGTATAAGTCGGCGTAAAGCCTGAATCTGGGCGAAATATATCTACCCCCCTGGATGCAACCAGGTGACTTTACCTTCCTGCTGTCACAGTATATATATACATATATATATATATATATACATATATATATATATATATATATATATATATATATATATATATATATATATATATATATATCCACTGCATCCAGTCTAGCCAAGCCTATATCTGACTGCAGGCCATTCCTGGTGTACTTTTTCAAATATACTTTCAGGCAGGCAGGCAGGCAGGTGATTCTGTGAGCTGCAGTGCATTAAATATATATATAAAGTCTCCTACATATATATATCCACTGTATCCAGTCTAGCCAAGCCTATATCTGACTGCAGGCCATTCCTGGTGTACTTTTTGAAATATACTTCAGGCAGGCAGATGATTCAGTGAGCTGCAGTGCATTAACTATATATATATACAGTCACCTATATATACAGTATATATCCACTGCATCCAGTCTAGCTAAGCCTATATCTGACTGCAGGCCATTCCTGGTGTACTTTTTCAAATATACTTTCAGGCAGGCAGGCAGGTGATTCAGTGAGCAGCAGTGCATTAAATCTACACTGCTCAAAAAAATTAAAGGACCACTTTGAAAACACATCAGATCTCAATGGGGAAAAATCTCATGCTAGATATCTATACTGATATGGACTGGGTAATGTGTAAGGAATGAAAGGATGGCACAACCTTTGATGGAAATGAAAATTATCCACCTACAGAGGGCTGAATTCAAAGACACCCCGAAAATTAAAGTGAAAAAATTATGCAGCAAGCTAGTCCATTTTGCTGAAATTTCATTGCAACAACTCAAAATGGTCCTCAGTAGTTTGTATGGCCCCCAAGTGCTTGTATGCATGCCTGACAACATCAGGGCATGCTCCTAATGAGACGACGGATGGTGTCCTGGGGTATTTCCTCCCAGATCTGGACCAGAGCATCACTGAGCTTCTGAACAGACTGAGGTGCAACCTGGCGGCACCGGATGGACTGAAACATAATGTCCCAGAGGTGTTCTTTTGGATTTATTTCAGGTGAGCATGGGGGCCATTCAAAGGTATCAATTTCTTCATCCTCCAGGAACTGGCTGCGTGCTCTTGTCACATGAGGCCGGGCATTGTCGTGCACCAGGAGGAACCCAGGACCCACTGCACCAGCGTAGGGTCTGACAATGGGTCCAAGGATTTCATCCCGGTACCTAATGGCAGTCAGGGTGCCATTGTGTAGCCTATCGAGGTCTGTGCGTCCCTCCATGGATATGCCTCCCCAGACCATCACTGACCCACCACCAAACCGGTCATGCTGAATGATGTTACGGGCAGCATAAAGTTCTCCGTGGCTTCTCCAGACCCTTTCACGTCTGTCACAGTGAACCTGCTCTCATCAGGGTGAACCTGCTCTCATCTGTGAAAAGCATGGGGCACCAGTGGCGGACCTGCCAATTCTGGTGTTCAATGGAAAATGCCAATCAAGCTCCACAGTGTCCGGCAGTGAGCACAGAGCACACTAGAGGACGTTGGGCCCTTAGGCCACCCCCATGAAGTCTGTTTCTGATTGTTTGGTCAGAGACATTCACACCAGTGGCCTGCTGGGGGTCATTTTGTAGTGCTCTGGCAGTGCTCATCCTGTTCCTCCTTGCACAAACGAGCATATACCGGTCCTGCTGATGGGTTAAGGACCTTTTACGGCTCTGTCCAGCTCTCCTAGAGTAACTGCCTGTCTCCTGGAATCTCCTCCATGCTCTTGAGACTGGGCTGGGAGAGACGGCACACCTTTTGGCAATGACACATATTGATGTGCTATCCTGGAGGAGTTGGGCTGCCTGTGCAACCTTTATAGTGTCCAAGTATTGCCTTGTGCTACCAATAGTGACACTGACCCTAGCCAAATGCAAAACTAGTGAAAACAATCAGAAAAAATGAGTAGGGAAAAAAAGATTCAGACACCTCCACCTGAAAAAACATTCCTGTTTTGGAGGTCGTCTCATTTTTGCCCATCTAGTGCACCTGTTGTTAATTTAAATTAACAGCAAAGCAGTTGAAACTGATTAACAACCCCCTCTGCTACTTAACTGACCAGATCAATATCCCAGGAGTTCCCAGGAGTTCTGATTCAAAAGTGTTCCTTTAATTCTTTTGAGCAGTCTATATATATATATATAATATATATACAAAACTTTGGGTTGGTTACTTCCCTTTCTTTTTTCTAGGAATAGAGTGGAGAGCCGTCAAGGTGGACTCCCAAATTCCACTGTCAATAAATAGTAAGAGTAAAAGGGACGCTGACTCCAATTGCATTTCAAAGATTTCTTCTTTATTGGTCGATCATTTGCAGACAAAGCATTATATAAATGGCAGCCACTGTACAGTTCCGAGCATCCCTGCTCTTCCTCAGGCTATCAGGCTAGATGTGAAACTAAAATCTAGAAAGGATTTCAATTTATCCCCACACCAGCGGGCGTCAACCCACAGGTGTGTCCCATATCTCCAGATCAAGTAACAGTCTAACGAGAAGTCGAAAACCTCATTACCCCATGTGAGTGAAGGAACAAAAAAAATCTTTTTATATACCTAAAATTTCTCTCCTGCATTTGACCAACGACATAAGTTGCAATATAACATCAATAACACAAAAAAAATAGCCTCCAAAATTGATTCTTATTAGTTCCGTACAAAGATGCACAAAAATAATACATGATATAGATCTATTGCTTCAGAAATAAATCAACAATCCGTCAATACATTTTCTCTTAAAGAAAAACTTCCAATCTCTTATAATAGAAGTGAGTATTCCTCAAGCAAAAAGATAATTTCCTTAATTTCTTTCCCGATCCAGACCAGACAAGATTTGATCATCATCTATGAAAAAAAATAAATATATATATATATATATATATAGAAAAATCTAAAATCCAAAATCATCAACTTCATGTTACAAAAATAAATATAGGTCATAGTCCCTGTTCATCCCATCCGGATGCAGAGACTGTAGCCTATTAATCCACCAAACCTCCCGCTGCTTTAATCGTAATATCCGATCACCCCCTCGTTTATCTCGTGGGATTTCTTCCAAGATCATAAACCTTAGATCAGAATCTCGGTGTCCCCTCTCCAAAAAATGTTTGGAGACAGGCAACCCAGGTTGTTTATGCCTTATAGTACTTCGATGTTGAGCAATTCTGTCCTTAATTTTCTGAGTAGTCTTCCCAACATAAATCATATTGCATGGACAGATAAGGATGTATATAACATAAGAGGACTGACAAGTAAGGAAATTGTTTATCATAATTCTCTCCCTATTAATGGGATTAATGAAATGATTACCCTTAGCCATAAGACTACATTGAATACAATTTAAACAGGGATAACATCCTTTCCTTTTCTTTCCCAAGAATGTGGTCCTTGCTTCCTGTTCTCTAGATTTGTATTCAGATTTTACTAAGGAATCACGCAAAGTTTTATTCCTTCTATAGGCTTTAATGGGAGTCTGCTGGAAGACCTCAATCTGCGGGTATGCACGCCTCAAAAGAGGCCAGTGCTTATTAATTATTTTAGATATATGATTACTATAACTGTGAAACTGCATGGAAAAGGGTAATCGTACCAGTGGTGTTTTATTACAAAATCTTTTTTTCTCATTGTGTTGTATTTTATTTAATTCCTGAAGGATTATTTTTTTGGGATACCCCTGTTCACGAAATTTAGAGCACATTTCTTTAATTCTTATCTCCTTTACAATCTCCTTGCTGACTATGCGTTTTACTCGTAACAGTTGGCTCTTAATAATAGATCTAAATACATGCGGGGGATGAAACCTATCAAACAATAGTAACTGATTTCTATCAGTTGGTTTAATGTACAGGTCTGATTCTAAACGACCCTGTTCAAGATATATCCTAGTATCCAAAAAAGGAACTGACATACCCCCAACATTAATTTGAAATTTTATGTCAGGACAAAAATTGCTCAACATGATGTCAAATGTATTTAATGATTGTATGTCGCCTCGCCAGATTGCAAACACGTCATCTATATAGCGCCACCATGTAACGCAATATTTCTGAAATAGATCATTAGAAAAAATATATTTGTGTTCAAATTCATTCATAAATGTGCATGCATATGGCGGTGCGACATTGGAGCCCATCACAACTCCCATCAGTTGTATAAAGAACTGATCCTTGAACAAAAAATAATTGTTACACAATAACAACTGAAATAACTTTTCAAAGAGCGAGATCTGCGATTCAGAATACTGATGACTACTCCTAATTAAGTTAATAGTGGCATGAATGCCCGCTTGATGGGGAATGGATGTATACAAGCTTGTGACATCCCACGTAACCAAAATTTCGTCCCCTTTACATTGTCAGTGTTTTTTAATTTTTTGCAAAAAATCATTAGTATCCCTAATGTACGATCTCGTCTCCTTGACAAGGGGGGATAAGATTTTATCCAAAAATTGAGCAATAGGGACAAAAATTGAGTCCCGTCCCGATACTATCGGACGACCTGGTGGAGAACAACTGTCTTTGTGGATTTTGGGCAAAGTATATAAAACCGGGATACGTGTATGGGCAGGTAAAAGAAATTCAAAAAGGTCACGGGCGATCACCCCATCTTTTAATGCTGACTTCAGAATGTTTTCCAACTGTTTTTTTATTTGCCAAGTGGGATCCAAAGATACTTTTATATACACAGATGTGTCTCCCAACTGACGAAGGATTTCCTCCTCATATAGTTGGGGATCCATCACCACCACTTTGCCCCCTTTATCCGCTGGTTTAAGTATTACATCATTCCTACGGCTGAGATTTTTAAGGGCAATCCTCTCTTCACGAGACAGATTATTAGGGATATGATCCCTATAATCTATATGAGATACCAGCTGTTTAATCTCCTGGGTCACTGAGGTTTTCGACTTCTCGTTAGACTGTTACTTGATCTGGAGATATGGGACACACCTGTGGGTTGACGCCCGCAGGTGTGGGGATAATTTAAAATCCTTTCTAGATTTTAGTTTCACATCTAGCCTGATAGCCTGAGGAAGAGCAGGGATGCTCAGAACTGTACAGTGGCTGCCATTTATATAATGCTTTGTCTGCAAATGATCGACCAATAAAGAAGAAATCTTTGAAATGCAATTGGAGTCAGCGTCCCTTTTACTCTTACTATATATATATATATTGTGACAGCAGGAAAATAAAGTCACCTGGTTGCATCCAGGGGGGTAGATATATTTCTCCCAGATTCAGGCTTTATGCTGACTTATACAACTAGGGTGGAGAGTTGTATAAGCCCAGCTGAGGCTAGTAGGCTCATGGATGACTCATACCTCTAGGGAGAGGGCTGGGCGTCGTGCAGGCAGGGAGTTGATGAGACCAGCTGAAGCTTGTCAGCTCATTTAGGCCTCTATAAGAACTCCCAGCTTCATTAGATGTTAGCTCATGCCTGGAACAAGACCTGTGTGGACTGTCTAGGGAGAGTGAACCCCTGTGCGGTGAGGCAAAGCCTGTGTGGCTATTTGTTTGGACTTTTACTAAACCAGGGACTTAGGGACTAGGACAGCACCAGGCTGATCCCAGTTGTTAGTTTAGGAAACCTGCATGTTTAGTCAGAGGTCAAACTGACCAGGATTTATTTTGTTTATGTTTCTTTTTGGCTTTGCTGTGTTTTTGTCACTGTACATAGAGAAATAAACCGCACCTTTTGATTTTGAAAACCACAACCTCCGTCTGCTGGCCCTGTTTTTGTGTGGGGAGCCCAACCAGGGGGTCACACACACCCGCTACCGAGTTAACCCCCTCACAGTTGGTGGAGAACCAGTGGCAGTTTTTTTTAAGCCAGCATGGAGGAGATACTGAAACAGCTGGCTCTAGCAAATGCCAATCAACAGCAGACAAATGCAGGTTTGCAAAGGAGCCTTGCAGCCCAGCAGCAAGCTCATCAACAAGCCCAGCAGCAATCTGAGGCCCGCTTCATAGACCTGTTACAGAAGCAAGAGCAGAGACTACAACAAATGGAAGCAGTAATGCAGCAACGTCCGCAGACCAGTGAGGAAAGCCGTCCCACTAATACCGCGTCCTTTGGGGTGAGTCGTTTATTGACAAAAATGACTGGAGAGAATGATCCAGAGGTATTTTTGACCACATTTGAAAGGACTGCTGAAAGAGAAAAGTGGCCTGAGGAGCAGTGGGCTGGACTGGTGGCTCCTCTGTTAACTGGTGAATCGCAGAAGGCTTACTATGACCTAGAGCCTGACCAAGCAAAAGACTATGTGATGCTAAAAGCTGAAATATTGGCAAGGCTGGGTGTCACCCTGGCTGTCCGGGCTCAGCGTGTGCATAACTGGACTTTCCAGCTTGGAAAACCCCCCAGGTCTCAAATGTATGATCTCATTCACCTGAGCAGGAAGTGGCTACAGCCAGAGACTTTGTCCGCACCAGAGATTGTGGAACGTGTTGTAATGGATCGGTTTTTGAGAGCTCTTCCTACTGCCATCCAAAAGTGGGTAAGCCATGGAGACCCAGAGACGGCCAGTGGTCTTGTGGATCGTGTAGAGAAATACTTGGCTACAGAGAACCTGACGGCCTCTTCCAGAGACTCTCGGACTTTCCACCCTAAGACCAGACCATCCCCAGGGGCGGATAAGAGGATTCCAAGGGGTGAGGGTGAAGAGAGTGAGAGGGTGGGAGCTCTACCCAAAGTTTGGCGAGAAAAGCCTGGGAAGTCAGGGGCTCAAGAGGCAGCCAAAAGGATTGTTTGCTACCGCTGCCGGCAAGCGGGACATATTGCAGCAAATTGCCCGGTTGTGGAGGAACCCATGCAATGTGACTTTCTGACGGACAGACGTCAGTCGCTGTGTGCGACAGTCGCATGCACTGCCATTCGGGGAACTGAGAAACATTTATGCAAAATGTGTATTAATGGTAGAAATGTTGTGGTATTACTGGATTCAGGTAGCCTTGTGACCCTGATAAAGGCTGAATTAGTTAAAACAGAGGTCTCTGGGAATAGCAAGGTAGCTGTTATTTGTGTGCATGGGGACACCCGAGAGTATCCAGTGACTACAGTGTGTTTCGAGACCCCCAAAGGTACCCTCTCTCATCCAGTGGGGTTAGTATCTCAATTACCGCATGATGCCATTGTGGGAAGAGATTTTCCGAAGTTCTGGGAACTGTGGGATGATCCTGAGCCCCCCACTGGTGCCCCAATGTACCAGGAATGTGATAGCCAGAACTCCTCTGAGAGTGGTGAGGACTCTCCAGAATTTCCCTTGTCAGTATTGGCAGGGGAGACTCAAGAAACTGGAGAGGAGCCCACCTCCTCAGACGAAAACCTACCGTCTGTGGAGTTTTCTGATCTGGAGGTTCACAGGGAAAATTTTGCCACAGAACAGTTAAAAGACCCCGCCCTAATAAAGGCACGGGAAAACGTAGTGGAAATAGATGGCGAGTTAGTGAACCCAGATAATACCTGCACTTACCCATACTTCAGCGTAGAGAAGGACCTACTGTATCGGGTGGCAAAAAGGGCAGAAGAAACCGTTGAGCAGCTTGTGGTGCCCAAACCTTACAGGAAGTTGGTGTTGGAGTTGGCCCATGGGCACATTCTTGGAGGTCATCTGGGGACAGAGAAAACCCGAGAGAGGGTATTACAGAGATTCTATTGGCCTGGGGTGATGAAGGACATAGAAAATTATTGTTCCTCCTGCCCTGTGTGTCAGAGGTCGGCCCCGATGCCACATTTCCGTAGCCCGCTGGTCCCTCTACCCATCATTGAGGTCCCGTTTGAGAGAATCGCAATGGATTTGGTAGGTCCTATAATCAAGTCCGCTAGGGGGCACCAGTACATATTGGTTATAATGGACTATGCCACCCGTTATCCAGAAGCGATCCCTCTCAGAAATACCTCGGCCAAAACCATAGCCAAAGAGCTATCTCTTGTTTTTAGCCGGGTGGGTATTTGTAAAGAACTGCTTACGGACCAAGGTACACCCTTTATGTCCCGGGTTATGAAAGAGCTGTGTAAATTGTTCAAAGTGACGCAATTGCGTACATCTGTGTATCACCCCCAAACCGATGGGCTGGTTGAAAGATTCAACAAAACCCTAAAACAAATGTTGAAGAAAGTGGTGGATAGAGATGGAAAGGATTGGGACTGTCTACTTCCTTATTTGATGTTTGCTATTAGGGAGGTGCCCCAATCCTCTACGGGATTCTCCCCCTTTGAGTTACTGTATGGGAGACACCCAAGAGGGCTGTTGGATATTGCCAAGGAAACTTGGGAAAGTGAGAGTTCTCCCCACAGGAGTGTGATTGAGCATGTCGCCCTGATGCAAGATCGAATTGCACAGGTAATGCCCATCGTGAAGGAACATTTGGCCCAAGCGCAGTTGGCACAGCAGAGAGTGTACAACCGTGGAGCAAAGACCCGTACCTTTTCCCCGGGGGATAGGATATTGGTACTTGTCCCTACGGTTGAAAGTAAATTCCTTGCCAAATGGCAAGGCCCCTACGAGATAATGGAAAAAGTGAGCGAAGTGAATTACAAGGTCAGACAACCAGGAAGGCGAAAGCCCGAACAGATATATCACGTTAATCTGTTGAAAGCCTGGAGGGATAGAGAGTCCCTAGTCGCAGAAACTTGGTCACCAGCTCAAACTGGTTGCGTGATTCCGGAGGTTGGAATAGCAGCCACCTTGTCACAACCCCAACAACAGGAGGTTAAGGAGTTTGTGCTTCGCAACAAGGAGGTGTTCTCTGAGCTGCCGTGACAAACATCTGGGGTAGAGCATGATATTATTACCCCGCCCGGTGAAAGGGTGAAGTTAAAACCCTATCGGATCCCAGAGGCCCGACGGGAGGCAATACGGGAGGAAGTACAGAAAATGCTGAACTTAGGGGTGATAGAGGAGTCCCAAAGTGATTGGTCTAGTCCCATTGTGTTGGTGCCTAAACCGGATGGGAGCTGGCGATTTTGTAACGATTTTCGTCAGTTGAACAAAGTTACAAAATTTGACACCTACCCCATGCCACGTATAGATGAGTTGATCGACCGGCTGGGAACAGCCCGATACATGACGACTCTTGACCTCACAAAAGGGTATTGGCAAATTCCCCTGGCCAAGTCGGCCAAAGAGAAAACCGCATTTGTAACCCCAGACGGGGCGTTCCAATATAAGAGAATGCCGTTCGGGTTACAGAATGCGCCGGCCACATTCCAGCGGAAAATGGACCAGATACTGAGGCCCCATCGGAAGTATGCTGCGGCTTACCTGGATGACGTAATTGTCCATAGCACAGATTGGGCCTCACATCTGCCAAAAGTGCAAGCAGTCCTAGACTCTATCCGGGAAGCGGGGTTTACGGCTAACCCCAAGAAGTGTACCATTGGGCAGGAGGAGGCCAAATATCTTGGGTACACCATTGGCAGGGGAGTGATAAAACCCCAACTCAACAAAGTCGAGGCCATCCAGAGTTGGCCACGTCCCAACAGCAAGAAGCAGGTACGGGCCTTTCTGGGAATCGCGGGTTATTATCGGCGCTTCATTCCCCACTTTGCTTCTAAGGCTGTGCCCCTAACCAACCTGACGAAAGGGAAAGGGTCGGTCATGATTAAATGGACCCCCGAGGCTGAGGCAGCATTCCAATTCTTGAAACAAGCCTTATGTAGCCAGCCAGTGTTGTACTCACCCGACTTCTCTAAAGACTTTGTCGTACAAAGTGATGCGTCAGATGTGGGGTTAGGAGCAGTATTGTCCCAGGTCTGGAACGGGGAAGAGCACCCAGTCATTTACCTCAGCAGGAAGTTGAAGTCCCATGAGGTAAATTACGCCACGGTTGAAAAGGAGTGTTTAGCGGTGAAGTGGGCTCTAGATTCCCTTCGGTACTATCTGCTAGGTAGGCACTTTGACATGGTTACGGATCATGCTCCGTTAAAGTGGATGGCTCAAAACAAGGAGACAAATAGAAGAGTGAATAGGTGGTTCCTGGCCCTACAGGAATTCAACTTCACAGTAAAGCATCGCCCTGGCGTTCAAATGGGGAATGTGGATGCTTTGTCTCGAGTACATGAATGCCTGATTGCTGGTGTTCCAACCCCAAGGTTAAAACAAGAGGGGGGGGTATGTGACAGCAGGAAGGTAAAGTCACCTGGTTGCATCCAGGGGGGTAGATATATTTCTCCCAGATTCAGGCTTTATGCTGACTTATACAACTAGGGTGGAGAGTTGTATAAGCCCAGCTGAGGCTAGTAGGCTCATGGATGACTCATACCTCTAGGGAGAGGGCTGGGCGTCGTGCAGGCAGGGAGTTGATGAGACCAGCTGAAGCTTGTCAGCTCATTTAGGCCTCTATAAGAACTCCCAGCTTCATTAGATGTTAGCTCATGCCTGGAACAAGACCTGTGTGGACTGTCTAGGGAGAGTGAACCCCTGTGCGGTGAGGCAAAGCCTGTGTGGCTATTTGTTTGGACTTTTACTAAACCAGGGACTTAGGGACTAGGACAGCACCAGGCTGATCCCAGTTGTTAGTTTAGGAAACCTGCATGTTTAGTCAGAGGTCAAACTGACCAGGATTTATTTTGTTTATGTTTCTTTTTGGCTTTGCTGTGTTTTTGTCACTGTACATAGAGAAATAAACCGCACCTTTTGATTTTGAAAACCACAACCTCCGTCTGCTGGCCCTGTTTTTGTGTGGGGAGCCCAACCAGGGGGTCACACACACCCGCTACCGAGTTAACCCCCTCACAATATATATATATATATATATATATATACACAGTCTTGTACATATATATATCCACTGCATCCAGTCTAGCCAAGCCTATATCTGACTGCAGGTCATTCCTGGTGTACTTTTTCAAATATACTTCAGGCAGGTGATTCGGTGAGCTGCAGTGCATTAAATATATATATACAGTCTCCTACATATATATCCACTGCATCCAGTCTAGCCAAGCCTATATCTGACTGCAGGCCATTCCTGGTGTACTTTTTTCAAATATTCTTCAGGCAGGCAGGTGATTCAGTGAACTGCATCCAGTCTAGCCAAGCCTATACCTGACTGCAGACCATTCCTGCTGTACTTTTTCTATAAAACTTCAGGCGGTGTTTTGCTATTTAAATTTACAGCATGTCCGGAAGGCCATCAAGGAGAGGCAGACGCTCACAGTCCACTAAAAGAGGGCAAGCAGGCTCTGTGTCTACAGTCAACAGTGCTGGTCATGGACACAGTGCATCCTCTGCATGTGGCCATGGGGCATGCTTGTTCTTTTTCTCTGCAGCTGGCCATGTTATTGAGCCACAACATGCAGAAGAGTTGGTGGAATGGATAACAAAGCCGTCCTCATCCTCCTCATCCTCGGTCACCCAGGCTCAGAGTAGTTTGCCTGCCAATGCAGCTGCCAAAGCGGCCTATTCCATTGACTCCATGTCATCAGTCACTCCTTCCCTAGCCCCACCATCATGCACGGAGGAGTCCCCCGAACTGTTCGACTACAGTGTCGGGTACATGCTGCAGGAGGATGCACAGCATTTTGAAGGCTCCAATGATGGTACCCAGGTTGAGGAAGGGAGTAACGTGAGCCTAGAGAGAGGGGGTGCCCAAGAAGGACAAGAAACTGGCAGTCATGTTCCCCCAGCTGCAGCATACTGTTAAGTTTGCTCCAGTGATGCGGAGGGAGGGGATGGTGAGGTCACTGACTCTACGTGGGTGCCTGATAGAAGAGAGGAGGAGGAGGAGGAGGCACATCTCCAACGAGGCAGGATGCCCTCCAGGGGCCAGCTTAAGGGCAGCCACCCTATTGCATCACACCGCAGAGCTAAGCATGTGCAGGGCCGTGTTTTTTGAAAAGTTCTTTGGTGTGGGCCTTTTTTGACACGTGTGCAGCAGATCGCACCGTTGCTGTTTGCAACATATGTCTGAAACGTATCAATTGTGGCCAACACAGCAGCCGCTTGGGCACCACATGCTTTAACAGACATATGTCGACCTCCCATGCAGTCCGTTGGCAACAGTACTTAAAAGACCCACATCAAAGAACAAGGCGGACCTCTCCTTGCTCCTCATCATCTGGGATCTCCAACCCCACTATACCTTCAGTCCTCTCAGAAACCTGCACTGAGAGGAATGAGGTGTAGAATTAGGTGTCCCAAGTACTTGCGGGCAATCTGCTAGCGGTACATCAACATCGATTGTAGCAGGTAAATTTCCCTACCCCAGTTTTTAAACCGTCAAAAGAAATTCGGTCCCAGCCATCCACATGCTCAGAGTCTGAATGCTAGCTTGGCCAAATTGCTAGCACTACAACTGCTGCCTTTTCAGCTGGTAGACTCTGCCCCCTTTCGTGAATTTGTGGAATGAGCGGTACCTCAGTGGCAGGTTCCCAAATGCCATTTCTTTTCACGGAAGGCCATTCCGGCTCTCTACCAGCATGTGGAAGGCAATGTCTTGGCCTCGTTGGACAGGGCGGTCAGCAGTAAGGTGCATATTACAGCTGACTCATGGTCCAGCAGGCATGGACAGGGACGTTACCTTTCTTTCACGGTGCACTGGGTAAATCTGCTGGCACCTGTTAAGGATGCAGGACAGGGTACAGTATTGTTGGAGCTTGTTCCGCCACCACACCTCCAAAATGCTAGTAGTGGTGATTCTGCAACAGCTCTCTCCTCCACCCCTTCCTCTTCTTCTTCCTCTATGGCCTCTTCCTCTGCAGATTTGTCCTCTGAACCAGCGGTGCTCCGTAGGCGTTTAAGGGGCTACGCAAGCACTCAGGCAAAAAGATGCCATGCGGTGCTTGAGTTGGTCTGCTTAGGGAAAAGGAGCCACACTGGGGCAGAGATTCTGTCAGCTCTACAGGGGCAGACTCAGAGGTGGTTGATGCCACGCCAGCTTCAGCCAGGAATGGTTGTATGTGACAATGGCACCAACCTCCTCTCCGCCCTCCGACAGGGACACTTGACCCATGTTCCCTGTTTGGCTCATATCCTGAATTTGAGGGTGCAGCGGTTATTGTGCAGGTACCCGGGCTTACAGGATCTCCTGAGGCAGGCCAGGAAAGTCTGTGGTCATTTCCACCGGTCATATAATGCCAGTGCTCGGCTGGCTGACCTTCAAAAGGAATGCAACCATCCCAAGAACCGCCTCATTTGTGACATGCCCACCAGGTGGAACTCAACATTGACAATGCTGCAGCGGCTGCACATACAGCAGAGGGCCATCAATGAGTACCTGTGTGAGTATGGCACCAGGACAAGGTCAGGGGAGCTTGGCTTTTTTTCACCATGCCAGTGGCTACTCATCAAGGATGCATGTCCTGTCACCATTTGAGGAGGCCACGAGGATGGTGAGCAGTGACAGTGCATGCATCAGTGATACTGTCCCTCTTGTCTTCCTGTTGGAGCACACGCTACGTGGAATAATAGACAGGGCACTTGAGGAAGAGGAGGACTTCCTTACCCTTCAAGGCCCCCTTTATCCAGATAGTATTCCTGCTGGCCCACCGATCACACAGGAAGAGGAGGAGGAGGATTGTGTCAGCATGGAGGTGGAGGATATCACTCAGGATCAGCAGAAGTCTTCAAGGGATTGTTTTCAGTCTCCAGTAACCCGTGGAGTTGTACGTGGCTGGGAGGAGGTGGCTGCGGATCATGTGATCCTTAGTGACCCAGAGGACTCCGGATCTAATGCCTCAGCAAACCTACGCTGCATGGCCTCCCTGATCCTGCAAAGCCTGCGAAAGGACCCTAGGATTTGTGCTATCAAGGAGAGGGATCATTACTGGCTGGCAACCCTTCTTGATCCACGTTACAAGGGTAAGGTTGCAGAACTTATCCAGCCTTCGCAGAGGGAGCAGAGGATGAAACATCTTCGGGAGGCCTTGCAGAAAGGTTTGTGCAATGCGTTTCCAGAGCCTAGGAGGTTACAATTTCCTGGTCCTGGACAACGTGTTGCTGAGGCTTCGTTCAGTCACAGAAAGAGCGGTGGAGATGGTGGCTGACTGACTGATGCCTTCAGACAATTCTTCAGTCCGCAGCCCCAAGGTCTGATCGGTTCCAGCAACCATTGCCAGCGTCTGAATTACATGGTGCAGGAATACCTAGGGGCAAGGTCAGACGTGGAGACCTTTCCAACAGAAAATCCACTGGGTTACTGGGTCTTGAGGATGGACCACTGGCCAGAGCTTGCACAATATGCAATTCAGCTACTGGCCTGTCCTGCATCCAGCGTTCTTTCTGATTGCACATTCAGTGCTGCTGGAGGCTTTGTAACCGATCACAGAGTGTGCCTGTCCACAGACTCTGTTGATCGGCTCACATTCATAAAAATGAATCAGTCTTGGATCACCAGCTACCAAGCATCTGATGCTGATATAACCTATTGATTTTTCTATGGATGTGGGATCCCTTGAAGACTGCCTATGCTAAGTGACTATCCTATTATGCTGAGTGACTATCCTATTCCTCCTCAATGTTCATGTTGATAGCTTCTAAGAATATTTTTGTTTCAGGGCACCACCACCACTGCCTAAGGCACAATTTGTCTGCCCTGTTTAACAGGGGCATGTAATTACAATTTTTGCTGTAATATTCCACAGCAGGGCTCGTTCCTGCACTCAACTACAGTATCTGTGAGGGGTTGCAGTGTTGTGGCACCACCACCATTGCCTAAGGCCCAATTTTTCTGCCCCTGTTTAACAGGGGCGCGTAATTACAATTTTTGATCTAATATTTCTCAGCAGGGCCCATTCCTGCGCTCAGCAAGAGTATCTGTGAGGCTTTACAGTGTTGTGCCACCACCACCACCGCCTAAGGCCCATTTTTTCTGCCCCTGTTTAACAGGGGCATGTAATTACAATATTTGCTCTAATATTTCACAGCAGGGCTTGTTCCTGTGCTCAACAAGAGAATCTGTGAGGGGTTACAGTGTTGTGGCCCCACCACCACTGCCTAAGACCCAATTTTTCTGCCCGTGTTTCACAGGGGCGTGTAATTACAATTCTTGATATAATATTTCACAGCAGGGCCCGTTCCAGCGCCCACCAAGAGTAACTGTGAGGGCTTTCAGTGTTCTGGTACCACCAACACCTAAGGCCCAATTTTCTGCAGAGTATATAGGGCAGGCCGTATAATATATACAGGCGGTCCCCTACTTTCAAACATCCGATAACCCTTAAAGGGGATAACCCTTACCTATGTTATCCAAAAAGCTTAAAAATAGATTTTTTGGCTGGAGCTACACTTAAAAAATGTACCTGTTCCAAATTACAAACAGATTAAACTTAATAACAAACCTACAGTCCCTATCTTCTTTGTAACCCAGGGACCGCCTGTATACTGCTGTTCAGAGTATATAGGGCCTGGGGGCCCCACACATTTTTTTTCTTTTTAAATGCTTGTGGCCCCCAGGCCCTATATACTCTGAACACTTTTTATGACACTAACTTGCAATTAGCCTTTAAAATTAGCACTTTTGATTTTTCACGTTCGGGTCCCATAGACTTTAAAGGTGTTCGAATGTTCACGCGAACTTTCGGGCCATTCGCATGTTCTGCCGAGAACCGTGTTTGGCTCGTCCCTAATTATCATACAAACTAAATGTCATTTAATTCGTATTTACAGTACATTAACTTTCTTAACATTTGGGGCCACTGAATAGGCAACAACTGTGTCATCTCCTGATCCTGCACCTATGTCATTAGAAAACAACTGAGAACAATAGAAAGGGAAAAGTTGGGCAAACGAAAACCTTTTACAACTTGTACTTATGCATACTTCCCAATTTTGGAACATGTGAAAGAGAGAAGCCTTGGGGCAGGTAAGAGATGTATAGAGTGCAGAGCACCATAGTAAAAATGACCATGGCTTTATTGCATTGAAAATTGGGCATGGCTTATAATGACATAGTTAAATAAAATCTATAGATTCCTTTATTTTATACTGTACCGGGTCCAGAGTACCCAGGAAATATCCTTTAAATACTGTGCTGTTAGCAGTGGCGGTTGGGGCTCAAAATTTTTTTTGAGGCGCAAACAAACTGAAAAAAAAGAAAACATCAAGCACAGCCACTGTGCCCATCAAACGCAGCTACTGTACCCATAAATTGATGTCATTGTGCCATCAAATGCAGCTACTGTACTCAACAATTGCTGCCAGTGTGCCCATCAATTGCTGCCAGTGTGCCCATCAATTGCCGCCACTGTGCCCCATCAATTGCCGCCAGTGTGCCCCATCAATTGCCGCCAGTGTGCCCCATCAATTTCTGCCAGTGTGCCCCATCAATAGCTGCCAGTGTGCCCCATCAATTGCCGCCAGTGTGCTCCATCAATTGCCACCAGTGTGCCCCATCAATTTCTGCCAGTGAGCCCCATCAATAGCTGCCAGTGTGCCCCATCAATTGCCGCCAGTGTGCTACATCAATTGCTGCCAGTGTGCCCATCAATTGCCGCCAGTGTGCCCCATCAATTGCCGCCAGTGTGCCCCATCAATTGCCGCCAGTGTGCCCTATCAATTGCCGCTACTGTGCCCCATCAAATGCTGCCAGTGTGCCCCCCCCCCCCCCCCGCCCGGCACTTACCTGTCTCGGCGCTGTCCTCCACGCTCCAAGTACTCATATCTTCTCCCATCCTCTTCCCGTCCTCTGCTATGATTGGATGCCTGATAGGCGTCCAATCACAGCGACTGTCCCTTCAGCCAATTAGGTGACAGGATAACCAGACCCGAGCATCCTGATTGGCTGAGAGGTGGGTCAGTGTTAGGGAAGTGATTTATTCGCTTGCCTAACACAACACTGTGTAAACAGAGGACACACAGCATTGCGCCCGCTGTTTACCAATTTGGAAGCCTGTTAGAGCCTATGGCTCTAATCAGGATGCCTATTAGAGCCGACGGCTCTAATCAGGCGCTTCCAAAAAAAACACCGCTGTAATTCAGATGCCCGGCGCCCGACAAGGGGCTGGACACCTGAATAGGGGGCGGCAGCGGGCAACAATAGATAGATTCATGCAATGCATGAATCTATCTATTGATGATAGGCAGGTGCAGGAGAGAGGGGGCAGCGCTCCTGCGTCCTTTATGGTGGCACCTCTACTGGCTGTTAGTAAAAAAGTAACTAAGCAGTGTGGGGTGCATTGTTGTGGTTAGTATGAATTGTAGGCATCTAATTGAGGTCAGTGGGGTTGGATGGGTTTAGTGGTAGTGATTGAGGGGCTTAACAGGAGTACATTGGAGGTTAATGGGGGCTTGAGGGGTATTTTTATGGTCAGTGGGGGCTGACTGGGTACGTTGCTGTTCGGTGGTGGCTTGAGAGGAACAGCAGGGGCCAGAGGGGATCAATGATGGTGAGTAGAAGCTGGAGGGGATACATTAGTAGTTAGTGGAGGCTGATGGGAACATTGGTTGTCAGTGGGGGTTTATGGGGTACATTAGTAATCAGTGGAGGCTTGAGGGGTACATTAGGAATCAGTGGGCACTAACTTGCATGGAGTGCCCATTGCTGATCTGAGTTTCTCTATGCTTCCTACTCTCAGCCAGGACTATGTAGAGTCTGCCAGCAGGAGATCACTCTACCCACAGATTCTGCAAAGAGGAGGAGCTGAGCACTGGAACAAGTATTCCTGCACTTGGCTCTAGGACACAGCCTGGATGAGCAAGGTGCAGGGGTTGTGTTTTAATTCCAGGACAGTTCTGAAATCTGGGACATGTAAAGGTTTGCCATGAATAAATATAATCTGATCTTTGTGTCAGGGAAATTCCCCGTCTGTTGTCACCAATCCGCGCTCAGTGCGCATGCGCGGCGAAACGGCGCATCGGCGCATGCGCTGTGCGCGGCGGGACGGCGCTTCGGCGTGCTCGGGTGCGCGCACCGGCGCAACGACGAATGCGCGTGCGCAATAGCTCGCCAATGGGACTACAGGCGGGCCTATTTAAACAGACGCAGTAACACTATCTGGTTGCTGGTTTGTCAGCTTTGCTGTGTTTTTCTTGTGCCTGAAATAAGTTAAAGTTCTCCTGCTGTGACCCGGACCGGATTTGACTACGCTTCTGCTTCTCCTGAACCTGACCCCTTGGCTTGCTAAACGGACTTCTACCTCTCTCCTTGTGCTTGACCCTCGGCCTGTGACCCGGATCTGCTGCCTGCCTCCAGTCCTCTACCTTCTGCCTGTACCCTGGACTTCTTGCTTAACCTGACTAGTCTGGTGCTTTCTGCTAAACTCCTAATCGGACATGTGCCCTTGCTACTGTTTGCTGTTTGACCCTGTCTACCCTTGGTGTTTGACTCCCGGCCTGTTCTTCAGACTCAGCCCTGCTAGATTCTTCAGCAAGACACCTCTACCTGCTGGTGGCCAGTGCTCCCTCGTGCTGTCCTCTCCCTGTCTCACCTCCAGGGGGCGGAGTGCGCTTGGGTGCAAGGGTGAACCACTCTCGGCATCTCGGCCTCGGTAAGTACTTAGCCTGACAGTACAAACCAGCCAGATGTCTGAGGCCGACAGAGTGCGTTCCCCATTTGACACCCTCTGCCAGCAGGTCTCCACCTTAACGGACACCGTCCAAAGACTCCAAGAGGGATACACTCAGATTGATGGCCGTCTTCAACAGCTCACTGGTCTCCTAGGACCAGCCCCCTCAGCTGCCACCTCTGCCAACACTGCCACCAACTCCCAAGTACCTACGAGTTCTACAGTAGTGATGGCCACCCCTGAACCCAGGGTCCCTATTCCGGAACGTTTTTCGAGTGTCCGCAAAAAATACCGGGCCTTTAAAAACGCCTGCTCCCTCTACCTTGCCCTCCAACCAAGGACCTTCTCTTCGGAAGCAGTAAAAGTGGGGTTTATCATCTCTCTCTTAACGGATGACCCTCAAGCCTGGGCCCATGGCCTGATGGAGCAACAGAGCCCCATATTGGACTCAGTAGAGACATTTTTTGAAAATATGGCTCAACTATACGATGATCCCCAGCGATCAGCCACGGCCGAGTCCGTCCTCCATAGCCTAACTCAGGGGAGAAGACCGGTGGAAGACTATACGTCGGAATTTAGGAAATGGTCCGCCGACACCAAATGGAATGAGGCGGCCCTCAGATACCAATACCGCCAGGGACTATCTGAGACGCTCAAGGACGAGCTGGCCAGGATCGAAACCCCCACTACCTTGGAGAACCTGATCCAATCCGCCATACAACTCGATAGGCGTCTGCGTGAACAACGGGCGGAGCGATTTCAATCTCCTCGTCCCAACTGGCCTCCATCCAGGACTGTACCTCACTACCCACCAACCTCTGCGCCTGCAGTCACACCTCTTCCTGAGCCAGAACCCATGCAGCTCGGGTTGGTTTGGGCTCCCCTGACTCCTGAGGAAAAACAGCGAAGGCGCCAGGCCAACCTGTGCCTATACTGCGGGGGTGCCGGCCCCTTCCTCCTCAACTGCCCCGTAAGACCTAGTAAGTCTATCTCTAAAGACACTTTAAACTATCAACTCTTTGACAACCCTCAGTCTTATGTCATTCTCTTTGTGTCTCTACAGCTGCCGGAAGGGGCAATCCGCCTCCCGGCAATTATTGATTCCGGAGCCTGCAGCTGCTTCCTGGACTCTGCTTTAGCCTCAAGATTCCATGTCCCCACTCAACCTAAGGACCACTGCCTTCAGATCCACCTGGAGGATGGGTCCTTGCCCCGTTCAGGGCTGATCACGCTGGAAACCAAACCTATCCTTGCCATCTCTGACTCGGGTCACCAAGAACTTCTCCGGTTAGACCTCATACCTTCCCCGATGTTCCCCATCATCCTGGGCCTTCCCTGGCTACAGGCACACGAGCCCCTCATAAATTGGGTGAAGAAAGAGGTTAGCTTCACCTCCTCCTATTGTTCCCAGAACTGTCTTGCCTCTGCCTCTACGGCCTGCGCTTCCATGATTGCCAAGCCGGACAACCTACAGCATGTTCCTTCAGTCTATCTAGAATTCCGGGACGTGTTCGATAAGCAGCAAGCCGACCATCTACCACCTCATCGGCCCTATGATTGCCCTATCGATCTCTTGCCGGGCTCTAAAATTCCGTTCGGACGTATCTTTCCGTTGTCCGAAACCGAGTTGAAAGCCCTCAAGGCTTATATTGATGAAAACCTCCAGAAAAGATTTATTCGCCCTTCCTCCTCTCCTGCCGGTGCAGGGATCTTCTTTGTGGAAAAGAAAGACGGGTCCTTAAGACCCTGTATCGATTACCGGGACCTAAACAAGATAACCATTAAGAACAGGTACCCACTACCCCTTATTCCGGAGCTATTTCAGCGTTTCCGATCTGCTCGGGTCTTTTCCAAACTGGATCTACGGGGGGCCTACAATCTTATCAGAATCAGGGCCGGAGACGAATGGAAAACCGCCTTCAGATCTCGTTTCGGGCACTTTGAGTATTCGGTCATGCCGTTCGGACTTTGTAATGCTCCAGCCACCTTCCAACACCTAGTCAACGATATTTTCAGACAGCACCTTGACGACTTCTTAGTAGTGTACCTGGACGATATCCTCATCTTTTCCACCAACATCGAACTCCACCGGGCTCATGTCATGAAGGTCCTCACCATTCTTCGGAAGCACAAAATCTACCTCAAAGCTGAGAAATGTGAGTTCGAAAAGACCACCGTACAGTTCCTTGGCTTTATCATTTCCATCGATGGGGTCGCGATGGACCCGCAGAAGGTGAAGGCCATCCAGGACTGGCCGGCCCCAACCGACAAGAAGGGGGTACAGCGGTTTATAGGCTTCGCCAACTTCTATAGGAGATTCATCGTGGGCTTTTCCTCCATTGTAGCCCCAATAACCCAACTTACCCGGCAAAATAACCGTTTTCACTGGTCTCCAGAAGCTCAAGAGGCCTTCTCCCGCCTCAAGGACGTCTTCACTTCAGCACCAGTACTTCAGCACCCGGATCCTCTACTGCCGTTCACCCTGGAAGTGGACGCCTCTGAGACAGCCATCGGAGCCATCCTCTCTCAAAGACGAGGCTCCAAGGCTCTCCTGTATCCAGTAGCCTTTGCCTCTAAAAAGTTGACTCCCCCGGAGCGAAACTATGATGTAGGGGACCGGGAATTACTGGCCATAAAATTCGCACTGGAGGAGTGGCGATACCTTCTGGAGGGGGCAGTACACCCCATCATGATCTTCACAGATCATAAAAATCTAGAGTACCTAAGAACAGCTCAACGTCTACGCCCCAGGCAGGCCCGTTGGGCCCTTTTCTTCACCCGGTTCAACTTTCACATTTCCTACAGACCCGGCTCCAAGAATGGGAAGGCGGATGCGCTATCCAGGATGTTTCCGGAAACCCCTCAGTCGGCCCAACCGGGCACCATTCTGTCAGCTCAGAACTTTCTGTTGATTCCCCGGGCCGATCTACTCACCTCTATTAAGATCGCTTCCGGGCTCTGCTCTGACCCGGTCACTACCTCCCTGGAAAAGCGGGACGGCCTATTCTGGTCCCAGGACAAGATTTTCGTCCCTTTGGAAACAAGACCCCTGGTCTTGAGGTCCTTCCACGATCTCAAACTGGCAGGTCACTTCGGAGCACGTAAATCGTCGGAACTTGTCTCCCGCTCCTTCTGGTGGCCAGGCTGGAGGCAAGATTGTAAGTCTTATGTCGCTTCCTGCACTCAGTGTCAGCGTAACAAGGGGTCAAACACCAAGAGTTGGGGCCTGCTCAAGCCCTTACCCATTCCTGAGCGCCCTTGGGCAGACGTGTCCATGGACTTTATCGTGGACTTGCCTTCCTCCGGAGGGTTTACCACGATTCTGGTCGTTGTGGACCGCCTCTCAAAGATGGCTCACTTTTTACCGATGATTGGGACACCTTCAGCCATGGATACTGCTCAAATCTTTTTTAAGGAGATAACCAGGCTTCACGGAATACCAAAGAGTATCACCTCCGACAGAGGTGTCCAGTTCACTTCGAAATTCTGGAAGGAACTCTGCAAGTCACTAGAAGTCAAAGCCTGCCTCTCGTCTGCGTACCACCCCCAAAGCAATGGCCAGACAGAAAGAACCAATCAGACCCTGGAGCAATACCTCCGTTGTTTCTGCTCTGCTTCCCAGGATGACTGGGCATCTCTACTTCCTTACGCAGAGTTTGCCTATAACAATTCAATACATTCTGCTACCAATCAAACCCCCTTTTGGGCCAATTTCGGTTTTCATCCCTCCTTCCTCCCTGCAAACATCCCCGAGAGCCCTGTTCCCGCGGTCCAGGACCGAGTGGCCTCTGTCCAGGCGAATTTCCAAAGACTCCAGGAGATGATGCGGAATGTCCAAGGATCCTACAAGAAATTTTATGACCGGGGGAGGAAGGAAAACCCAGCGTTCAGAGTCGGGGAAAAAGTTTGGCTTTCCGCCGCCAACCTCAGATTGCCTATTCCCTCTCGAAAGCTTGGTATTAGATTTATCGGAGATAAATCAAGATCAAACGAGCCGTTAACCCTCTGGCTTTTGAACTAGCATTACCTGATTCCTATAGGATTCACCCAGTGTTCCACTCATCTTTATTAAAACCCGTCATTCCCAACGCCTTTCCTGGAAGAGATGGACCTCCTCCTCCACCAGTTGAAGTAGATGGGGAAAAGGAATTTGAGATGGAATCCATCCTAGGCTGTAGGAAAAAAGGCAGACAGTTACAATACTTAATTAAATGGAAAGGGTACCCCCCGGAAGACAACTCCTGGGAACCATCCAGGAACTTGCATGCTCCTCGCCTAATACGAGCCTTCCACCAAGAACATCCGGAACTAATGGCCAGTCTGGGCGTCCGGAGTCCGCCCCTCGGGGGGGGGGCACTGTCAGGGAAATTCCCCGTCTGTTGTCACCAATCCGCGCTCAGTGCGCATGCGCGGCGAAACGGCGCATCGGCGCATGCGCGTGCGCGGCGGGACGGCGCTTCGGCGTGCTCGGGTGCGCGCACCGGCGCAACGACGAATGCGCGTGCGCAATAGCTCGCCAATGGGACTACAGGCGGGCCTATTTAAACAGACGCAGTAACACTATCTGGTTGCTGGTTTGTCAGCTTTGCTGTGTTTTTCTTGTGCCTGAAATAAGTTAAAGTTCTCCTGCTGTGACCCGGACCGGATTTGACTACGCTTCTGCTTCTCCTGAACCTGACCCCTTGGCTTGCTAAACGGACTTCTACCTCTCTCCTTGTGCTTGACCCTCGGCCTGTGACCCGGATCTGCTGCCTGCCTCCAGTCCTCTACCTTCTGCCTGTACCCTGGACTTCTTGCTTAACCTGACTAGTCTGGTGCTTTCTGCTAAACTCCTAATCGGACTTGTGCCCTTGCTACTGTTTGCTGTTTGACCCTGTCTACCCTTGGTGTTTGACTCCCGGCCTGTTCTTCAGACTCAGCCCTGCTAGATTCTTCAGCAAGACACCTCTACCTGCTGGTGGCCAGTGCTCCCTCGTGCTGTCCTCTCCCTGTCTCACCTCCAGGGGGCGGAGTGCGCTTGGGTGCAAGGGTGAACCACTCTCGGCATCTCGGCCTCGGTAAGTACTTAGCCTGACACTTTGTAAGCACCTCTGCCAGTGGTAAATGTTTTTTCTCAGCACTCTGCTACTTTTGCAGGAGAGCATATTCTGTTGAAAAACAACAGACTTACTAGCAGGATCACAAGTTGCAAATAAAGGCAAGAAAGCCTAAAAAGAACATGAATGCAGCCATCACATCTTTTAACCACTTGCTTACTGGGCACTTAAACCCCCTTCCTGCCCAGGCCAATTTTCAGCTTTCAGCGTGGTCACGATTTGAATGACAATTGCGCGGTCGTGCGAAGTGGCTCCCAAACAAAATTGACGTCCTTTTTTCCCCACAAATAGAGCTTTCTTTTGGTGGTATTTGATCACCTCTGCGGTTTTTTATTTTTTGCGCTATAAACAAAAAAAGAGCGACGATTTTGAAAAAAACACAATATTTTTTTTTTTTGCTATAATAAATATCCCATTTTTTTTTTTTATATTTTTTTCCTTAGTTTAGTCCGATACGTATTCTTCTACATATTTTTGGTAAAAAAAATCGCAAAAAGCGTTTATTGATTGCTTTGCGCAAAAGTTATAGCGTCTACAAAATAGGGCATAGTTTTATTGCATTTTTATTATTATTTTTTTTTTTTACTAGTAATGGCGGCGATCAGCGATTTTTATTGTGACTGCGACATTATGGCGGACACATCGGACACTTTTGACACCATTTTGGGACCATTGTCATTGATACAGCGATCAGTGCTATAAAAATGCACTGGTTACTGTAAAAATGACACTGGCAGGGAAGGGGTTAACACTAGGGGGCGAGGAAGGGGTTAAATGTGTGCCCTGGGAGTGATTACTACTGTGTGGGGGAGGGGACTGACTGGGGGAGGTGACCGATCTGTGTCCCTATGTACAAGGGACACAGCATCGGTCTTCTCTCCCTGACAGGACGTGGATCTCTGTGTTTACACACAGAGATCCACGTCCCTGCTCTGTGTACCGGCCAATCGTGGGTACCTGGCGGACATCGCGGCCGCCAGGCACGCGCATCGGCATCTCAGTGATGCGCCGGGCGCGCGCGCGCCCCCCAGTGGCCGAAATAGCCGAGGACGTCTATTGACGTCCTCCCGGATTTTTAGATCCACATTGAGGCCGTCAATAGTCTATGGCCCGGATCTAAAGCGGTTAATAAAACTGTTAATACAAATTTAGCATATATGCATGTACTAGGATGTTTTCTTCTATACAATGCTGTTAAACTCACAAATTTGGATGTGCTTCTTTTTACTATTTTGTTACCGTATATACTCGAGTATAAGCCAACCCGAGTATAAGCCGAGGTACCTAATGTTACCACAAAAAAATGGAAAAACTTACTGACTCGAGTATAAGCCGAGGGTGAGAATTCAGCAGTTACTGTGAGTGGAAGAGGGTCAACAATTCCCATTTGCACACCCCACTGTGCCCATTGTAACTTCACTAAGCCAATTGTGACTGTGCCCAACCTCACTCTGCCCATTGCCACCTTACTGTGCCCATCCTCACTGTGCCCATCCTCACTGTTCCCCTAAAATTTAAATTGTACCTGAAAAAAATTGAGAGGCTGCGGCGTCCATCGTTTAAAACTCGCGGTCTCTTCCTGGTCCCTTCTGTGATAGGCGGAACTGTGTCTGCTTAGAAAACGCCTATCACGAACGTTCTCTCATCCTCAGTTTCCCAGCAGACACTGTGTTCAGTGTTCCGCTAATCACGGGCATCCTCTTGTCCGAGGATGAAAAGGCGTCCGTGATTGGCGGAACACTGAACACAGTGTCTGCTGGGATGGGTGAGGATGAGAGAACGTTCGTGATAGGCGGAACTGTGTCTGCTGAGAATCGCTGATCATGGAAAGGACCAGGGGGAGACCGCGAGATTTAAACGATGGACGCCGCAGCCTCTCAATTTTTTTCAAGTACACTGACTCGAGTATAAGCCGAGGGGGGCACTTTCAGCCCAAAAAAAGGGCTGAATATCTCGGCTTATACTCAAGTATATACGGTAATTTGTTTTCTTAAAAAGACAAAAAAAATAACCTTAAAATAACAAAAAATAATTGTTACAAATACATTCCAAGGCTTATTTCATATTAAATACTAGAAAATGCATTGTTTCTTACTTACTAATGAAGCATTAGTGTAATTTTACTACTATAGGAGCCATGAAGTATGCATTGTGGTAAAAGGCTAATAAATGTTATTAAATGTTATGTGCTTGCATACATGTAATGGTCCTTATATTCGAAGCAACAATTATGGCTGCAAATGTAGTTTGTAGATTTTTCTGCAGAACATGTACCTTTTTCTGTATCTATACATAGATGTCAGATATTGGTGGGATGTGTAGGCATGTCTGAATACTTTGAGGCTGAAGTGTCTTCAAGAAGCTGATAATGCTGCATAAACTTGTACACTTGACTCTAGCTTATGGCATTGAAGAGTGTGAGGGGAAAGAAGGTGGAGGCTTTTGGAATGCTTGCAAAGGGAACAATAGATATTGGCCTATTTTACTAACCTCTTTGATTGCTTCTTCCTGTTCTGTCTTTGGGTACCTTAAGAAATATTGTCAAATTATTCATCAACATAAAACAAGGCAATAAAGAAAAGAAGAGGAAAATAAACCATTGCTAAACAAATTATCTCCTGTCACCTTCTCAATATCTCAGTAGTTTACTCTCTTAATCCTTCCAACAATCCAACTTCCCTTTTTGAAATGAGGAGGCTGAATTATTATTATTTAATCATTTAAACAAACATTTATGTTTAAAAGCTACAACAAGGAAATGTATAAATATTTACTTGGTGTTTGCTTTGTGATTTACACCAAGTTACAAAAGTACATACGACAAATGCAAAACAAACGGTAGTAATCTACTTCCAGTAGTTAGCAGTGTTGTAAGAACGTGGAGTAATTAATTTTCATCCCTTTTAGCTAATTTAAACATATTGATAATTACTATAAAATATTGCTATGTGTTAAAGTTTTTTGGGGACTATAAATGCAATCAAGGTATATGCAATGTTATAAAAGTGTATCTGCTTAGCTTTAAATCAGCCTAATATATGAAATTTGTGACTTTGGGGAAGTTCTGCTATAATTTTTATACACCTTCATATGTTTCAGGTACTAATTCATGGATTAAAGTATTTGCTGTGATCCGGTGGTGAGAGTTTAAACGGTAAAACCCTGTACACATGATCGGTTTTACCGATGAAAACAGTCCGATGGACTTTTTTCATCGGACAAACCGATCGTGTATGGGCCCCATCGGTCTTTTTTCCATCGGTGTTAAAAAATAGAACATGTTTTAAATTTATCCGATGGAAAAAAAAAACAATAGCAAATTACTATCGTCTGTGGGGAACTCCATCGGATAAAAAACCCACGCATGCTCAGAATCAAGTCGACGCATGCTCAGAAGCATAGAACTTCATTTTTCTTGGCTCGTAGGAGTATTTTACGTCACAGCGTTTGGGACGATCAGTTTTTTGACTGGTGGTGTGTAGGCAAGACTGATGGAAGTCAGCTTCATCGGATTTCCGATGGAAAAATCCATTGGTTTAAAATCCATAGGAAATCCGATCGTGTGTACAGGGCTTAAGTAGTAGGTGAAGACTATAATGTGCATCAACACAAATAGTGAACACATCCTGAGTCATATACACCAAAACAAACCTTCAACATGCTTTGTATAACACAAACATAAGCAACAATGGCAGCTGCTGAGAGCAATTAAAAGCTAGCTAAAAGGGGAAAAGTATACATGGGCAGGGCAATATGCAATATTGGTAATACACAGAGCAATACAAAATTCCGTGACACACTTTTCAGCTATCCAGCCCAAAAATCTAATAAAATTGTTTAAACATCCCAGTTTAAAAATGAGTTTTTGGACATTTACAACTACGTGTATACTACCACCTCAAGGCAACCCTGCAAAGTATGGTTTCTACCCAAACTATCTGATTGATATCTATCTTTCTAGCTACCTAACTATCTATATATATATATATATATATATATATATATATATATATATATATATATATATATATATATACTGTATATCTATATATAAATCTATATATATATATATCTATAGTTATACATCTATATATATCTATAGATATATATATATATATATATAGATATTTATGTAGCACACCCATCCTTTTGCCCCCACGCTTACCCTAACCTGCAGGGGGTAGGACACACCATGCCACAAGCCTGTGTCCTCCTTATCAGAGGTCAGGCGGTGTTTACAGATTTGGGTCCTGCAGCGAGTTACCTCTTTCCACTGGTTCTCATCCCCAGATTATAGGGAAAAGTCTATATTCTTCCCCAAGAAGGCCAATGTCCACATGACTTTAACTTGAACAGTACTATCACTTTGTCCCTTCCAGGGACAGGTTCAGGAGATCCTCTATAGCAGCAGAATCCTGTTATTCCTGAATCCAGAACTTCCCTTAACCTTCTGTAGGATTTAGAGAACAGACGATGCCAATGGGCACTCTACAGGGTTAACTTTGTTGAGCAAGGAATCCTTCCCTCTGACAGGTCACCAGGCCTTTCCTGAGACAGCAATCTACTATCACTCGTCTCCTCTGTGGGACCGATCCTCCCCCGCAGAGGCGGCTCTAGGCTTTGTGAGGCCTTAGGCAAATCTTAGTCATGAGGCCCTACTCACTATCACAATGGGAAAAGACTGTGCAACATGATACAAGAGATGGTCAGATGCCGCGTACACACGATCGTGATTCACGGCGGTGAAAACACCGCCGTGAATCACGACATGAAAAAAAATGAAAAACGAGGGAACGGCATTTTCCCCCACACACGACCGTTTTCCCGTAATTTTTTTCTTTGTCGAGACAAACGACCGTCTGTGGGCTCCGCGGCAGTGTCTCCCTATGGGAAAACTGCCGCGGAAAAAAATGATGGAAAAAACGATGAGAAAATTTAGAACATGTTCTAATTTTTCTCGTCGTTTTTCCTGCCGTTTTTCTCAATGAGAAAAACGGCATAAAGCCCACAGACGATCGTTTTTCTCGGCGAAAAAAAATTTAATTTTTCCCGACGGGAAAAATGATCGTGTGTACGCGGCATTACGGTAATGACAAGCAAAATGTCACCTGGCTAACAGGGTAACATCACATTGCTGCAGCAGCCACCAAAAACTAGAGCCACAGACAGAGTGCAGACAGGTGATCCTTCTTTACACTCCTCCATCCCCTACAAGCAGGAGAAGCCGACACATTCGCTTTGAGTGCCCTGCAGTGTATTCTGGGAGGTGTAGTCTCTGCAGAGCACAGGCACCGGCGGGGCAAGTCTACTGTGTGGTGTGGTGAACTACAACTCCTGCCATGCAATGTGGTGCAGGCTTTGGGAGAAGGCTAGGACGGCAGTAAAGCCTGCTGTTGGCTGCAGCTGATGAGATGTTCTCCGTTTAAGGGAGGTGTTACAGCTGGCTGAAACCTCCATGGCTTTACCCAAGTGTGTTTTGGTCTGCTCACTCCGCCAGCCTGGGGACACCCAGGGAATCTTTAATATTGATTGGACCCTGGGCAAACATTTTCCTGCCCCCCCACTCCCCCCTACCAATTTCACTCTCCACGCCAACATCCCAAAAAACAAACAAGCACATAGACTTATCTTAAAAAAAATGGTCTCACATTTACTGATTGCTCCAGGCTCACTGATTGGTTGTTAGAGGTTAGTGCACATCATTACCACTCACTGATTGGTTGCTAAAGGTTACTGCACAATATTACCACTCACCCATTGGTTACTAGAGTTTACTGCACATCATTACAGTTTACCCATTGGTTGATAGAGGTTACTATACGTCATTACCGCTCACTGATTGGTTGCAAGAGGTTACTGCACATTATTACAGCTCACTGATTGGTTGCTATAGGTTACTGCTTATCAGTATCACTCACTGATTTGTTGTTAGAGGTTACTGCAAATGTATACTGCTTACTGATTGGTTGCTATGGGTTACTGCTTATCATTATCACTCACTGATTTATTGCTAGAGGTTACTACAAATTTATACTGCTCACTGATTGGTTGCTATGGGTTACTCATTATCATTATCGCTCACTGATTGTTTGCTAGAGGTTACAGCACATCATTACCGCTCACTGAGCGGCAGGGCAGTATTGTGGTGTGTGATGCAAATGTTGGGTTAAAGTTGGTTGGATGACAGGATGCAGTTTGTGGTGATGTGGCAGCATTGGGGTGAGAGGCTGAGATCATATCTCCCCTATAATGATAGGGAGTAGGGTGATAGGATGCTAGAGGTGGGGTACAGGAGGGAAGAGGATGATAATGACAGGAGGCAGGGTGGTAGGATGCCAGAGAAGGGGTACAGGGGGATGATGATGACAGGGGGTGGAGTGGTAGGAGGCCAGAGGTGGGGTAGAGAGGAATGATGGGGATGTTGATGACAATGGGCGGAGTGATAGGATGTCAGCAAAGGGGGATGATGATGACAGTGGGTGGGGTGGTAGGAAGCTGTCAGTGGGGTACAGGGGGATGATGATGATAATGATGGGGGTAGGGTGGTTGGATGCTAGAGGTGGGCTACAGGGGGATGTTGATGACAGGAGGCAGGGTGGTAGGATGTCAGAGGTGGGGATATAGGGATGATGATGATAGTGGGTGAGGTGGTAGAAAGCTGGCAGAGGAGTACAGGGGGATGAAGATTACAGGGGGTGGGATGGTAAGAAACTGGCAATGGGGTACAGATGGGATGATGATGGTGGGGGTGGGGCGGTAAGAAGCTGGCAGTGGGGTATGAATATGACAGGGGGTGGGGTGGTAGCAGGCTGGCGGGGTGGTGCAGGGGGGATGAAGATGACGAGGTGGGGTAGTAGGAAGCTGGCAGAGCGGTGCAGGGGGGATGAAGATGACAGGGGTGGGTGGAAGGAGCTGGCAGATCGGTGTAGGGGGGATGAAGATGACAGGGGGTGGGTGGGTGGAAGGAGCTGGCAGAGCGGTGCAGGGGGATGAAGATGACAGGGGGTGGGGTGGTAGGAGGCTGGCAGAGAGGTGCAGGGGGGATGAAGATGACAGGGGGTGGGTGGAAGGAGCTGGTCGTGCAGGGGGGATGAAGATGACAGGGGGTAGGTGAGTGGAAAGAGCTGGCGTTTCAGGGGGATGAAGATGGCAGGGGGTGGGGTGGTAGGAGGCTGGCAGAGAGGTGCAGGGGGATGAAGATGACAGGGGGTGGATGAGTGGAAAAAGCTGGCGGTGCAGGGGATGAAGATGGCAGGGGGTGGGGTGGTTGGAGGCTGGCAGAGAGGTGCAGGGGGATGAAGATGACGGGGTGGAGCTGGCGTAGCAGGGGGGATGAAGATGATAGGGGGTGGGTGGAAGGAGCTGGCGGTGCAGGGGGGATGAAGATGGCAGGGGGTGGGTGGAAGGAGCTTGCGGTTCAGGGGGGATGAAGATGGCAGGGGGTGGGTGGAAGGAGCTGGCGGTGCAGGGGGATGAAGATGACAGGGGGTGGGTGGAAGGAGCTGAGGGTGCAGGGGGGATGAAGATGACAGGGGGTGGGTGGAAAGAGCTGGCGGTGCAAGGGGGATGAAGATGACAGGGGGTGGGTGGAAGGAGCTGGCGGTGCAGGGGGGATGAAGATGACAGGGGGTGGGTGGACGGAGCTGGCGGTGCAGGGGGGATGAAGATGACAGGGGGTGGGTGGAAGGAGCTGGCAGTGCAGGGTGGAAGAAGATGACTGGGGGTGGGTGGAAGGAGCTGGTGGTGCAGGGGGATGAAAATGACAGGGGTGGGTGGAAGGAGCTGGCGGTGCAGGGTGGATGAAGATGACAGGGGGTGGGTGGAAGGAGCTGGCGGTGCAGGGGGGATGAAGATGACAGGGGGTGGTTGGAAGGAGCTGGCGTTGCAGGGGGATGAAGATGACAGGGGGTGGGTGGAAGGAGCTGGCGGTGCAGGGGGGATGAAGATGACAGGGGGTGGGTGGAAGGAGCTGGCGGTGCAGGGGGGGATGAAGATGACAAGGGGTGGGTGGAAGGAGCTGGCGGTGCAGGGTGGATGAAGATGACTGGGGGTGGGTGGAAGGAGCTGGTGGTGCAGGGGGGTGAAGATGACAGGGGGTGGGTGGAAGGAGCTGGCGGTGCAGGGGGGATGAAGATGACAGGGGGCGGTTGGAAGGAGCTGGCGTTGCAGGGGGATGAAGATGACAGGGGGTGGGTGGAAGGAGCTGGCAGTGCAGGGGGGATGAAGATGACTGGGGGTGGGTGGAAGGAGCTGGTGGTGCAGGGGGATGAAGATGACAGGGGGTGGGTGGAAGGAGCTGGCGGTGCAAGGGGGATGAAGATGACAGGGGGTGGGGTAGTAGGATACTAGGCACAGGGGTTTATGATGAGGATAGAGATGATGACAGGGGGTAAGTTGGTAGGAAGCTTACAGTGGTAAGTATGATGACAGAAAGTAGGGTGGTGGTATGCCAGGAACAAGGGATGATGAGAATGATTATGGCAGGGGGTCAGTAGGTGGCATCATATGCCAGAGAATGGCATAATACCAGCTGTGTGTGTGTAAGGTCGCTCGGGAGGTACTACACTACAGGATGCTGTCAGTGTCGTGCAGGACCATTAGACACTAGTACCTGTAGGCTGTGGCAGACTGGCTCCTCGATGACTGTCAGGTGCAGAGAAGCACAACCCCTACGGCCATTATCTGCGCTCTGCACATGGCAGGAGACTTGCAGAGCGCGGCAGAAAGGGGGGGAGCCGGGGGAGGGGAGTACGTGCAGCCGTCCACTGACCATGAGACCTTCAGCCAGCTGTCAAGTGGTCAGTCAGTTCCGCCCCTGGCCAGGAAAAAGTAATTGCAGGCACCGCAGCGCAGGCTTTTGTCCCGCGTTAGAGATGGCCCTGGGGACACCAATCGGGGGGACATTCCCACACACAGGTTAGGCAGATTGCGAGGCCCCTGGGAAGCGCGGGGCCTTAGGCAATAACCTAATTGGCCTAATTAAAGAGCCGCCTCTGCTCCCCCGGCTTCCTCTCGGTCAGAGCGGGTACCCTCACCTGGGCACCCTGGGACTCCAATGTGCTGATTGTAGACCGAGTCAATGGTACTGGGCCTACCTGTAACATTACAGCCTCAGGCCTACGGTGCCTGAGACTCTTCGGCCAGTCCACGCACCCCAAAGGGGCACACTCCCTAGGGCACTCCTCCGGGTACTCCTCTCCCCGGGCACTCCTCCGGGTACTCCTCTCTCCGGGCACTCCTCCGGGTACTCCTCTCCCCGGGCACTCCTCCCTAAAAATGGTGTCTGCCCCTTATATACCCTCTCCCGGCATGCACAGCAGGCGAGGCCCTGCCAGGGCTGGACTGGGACAAATATTTGGCCCTGGACTTCATCCAGACCGGCCCACTTTAATTCAATAAAATTCTGCCCCCCACCCCCCAAAAAAATCACGCCCACCAAAAGGCCCCTACATCCATTATTGTATATCATGAGAGGGTGAGCGAGAGGGGAATGAGAGAGAGAGAGGGAGGGTTGAGGGAAAGGGGGTGAGAGGAGGGGGGTGAGTGTAAGAGAGAGGGAGTGAGTGTAAAAGAGAGGGGGTGAGTGTAGTACCCCTTTCACACAGGCGTTTTTCAGGCGCTTTTGGACTAAAAATAGCACCTGTAAAGCGCCTGAAAAACGCCTCCACTGCAGTCCCAGTGTGAAAGTCCTCCAAACAGCATCTTTGGGGCGGAGGAGGAGCGGTGTACACACTGCTCCTGCCCATTGAAATGAATGGCCACCGCTGCTGAAGCGCCTGCAAAGCACTTTGGCAGCAGCGCTACACGGGCGCATTTAACCTTTAATTTGGCTGCTAGCCAGGGTTAAAAGCACCTGCTAGAAGCCGAATAGCGCAGCTAAAATTACAGTAAAGTGCTGCTAAAACTAGCAGCGTTTTACCGTCAATGCCCGCCCCAGTGTGAAAGCAGCCTAAGAGTCAGGGAGTGAATGAGACAGAGGAAAGGGCAGAGAGACCGAGGGGGGAGCTGAGAGACAGAGGGGCCAGCTGAGAGATAGAGGAGGAGAGCTGAGAGATAGAGGAGGAGAGCTGAGAGATAGAGGGGGAGCTGAGAGATAGAGGGGGAGCTGAGAGATAGAGGAGGAGAGCTGAGAGACAGAGGAGGGGCTGAGAGACAGGAGGGGGCTGAGAGAGAGGAGGGGACTGAGAGACAGAGGGGGGAGCTGAGAGACAGAGGGGGGAGCTGAGAGACAGAGGGGGAAGCTGAGAGACAGAGGGGGGAGCTAAGAGACAGAGGGGGAGCTGAGAGACAGAGGGGAGCTGAGAGACAGAGGGGAGCTGAGAGACAGAGGGGAGCTGAGAGACAGAGGGGGGAGCTGAGAGACAGAGGGGGGAGCTGAGAGACAGAGGGGGAGCTAAGAGACAATGGGAGGGAGCTGAGAGACAGAGGTGGGTCTGAGAGACAGAGGGGGGAGCTGAGAGATAGGGGGCTGAGAGACAGGGGGATCTGAGAGACAGAAGGAGGGAGCTGAGAGATAGAGGGTGGAGCTGAGAGAGAGAGGGGGAGCTGAGAGATAGAGGGGGCTGAGAGACAGTGGATGGGGTCTGAGAGACAGAGGAGGGGTCTGAGAGACAGAGGGGGGCTGAGAGACAGGGGGGCTGAGAGACAGAGGGGGGAGCTGAGAGACAGAGAGGAGAGCTGAGAGATAGAGGGGGCTGAGAGACAGAGGAGGGGTCTGAGAGACAGAGGGGGGTCTGAGAGACAGAGGAGGGGTCTGAGAGACAGAGGGGGGTCTGGGAGATAGAGGGGAGCTGAGAGATAGAGGGGAGCTGAGAGACAGAGCGGGGGTCTGAGAGACAGAGGGGGGTCTGAGAGACAGAAGGGGGGTCTGAGAGACAGAGGAGGGGTCTGAGAGACAGAGGGGGGGTCTGAGAGACAGAGGGGGGGTCTGAGAGACAGAGGAGGGTCTGAGAGATAGTGGGGGGGCTGAGAGACAGAGGAGGGGGCTGAAAGAGGGGGGACTGAGAGACAGAGGGGGGGACTGAGAGACAGAGGGGGCAGAGAGACAGAGGGGAGGGCTGAGACAGACCAGATAGCACTGTCCCTTTCTGCAGTCCCTCCTCTGCTCACCTCCCCGCTGTCTCAGTGTTCTGGCATGTTTGTGTAGGATGCCAGGTACCTGATGGCCAGCAGCGGCAGCGCCGAGTCTCCCTCTTGATCCGGGGGGTGCTCTCGCTGCTCTGCTCCTTACAGCGGCGCATGTTCTCTTCCTCCGGGCTCCCAGTCAGCCTGCCCACCGGCCCAGGCCGCATGGTTTCTGGAGCAGAGAGGAGGTGGAGAAATCGAGGTTCTGGGAGCGCCGGGGTGGCCGTGCTCGCTACTGTCCACCTCTTTGGTGGTCAGGGAGGGGGTGGAGCTCTTCTCCCTCCTCGGAATTTTACATCCAGCTGCCCTCCTCGCTGGCCACCTTCCCCGAATCCCCGCCGCTGTTTGCTGCCACGCTCCCGCTGCCGCCGAACTGCATAAAAAAACGGCCCCCAAAAAAAAAAACATTTTTTTTTTAAACGGCCCACTGAGCCATTGGCCCACTGGGAAACTACCGGTAGTCCCTATGGCCAGTCCATCCCTGGGCCCGCCCACTGCACAGCAGCCGAGAGAGGACATCCAATACCGCCACGGTGCCACCTGAAGTTCGACCCTAGGCCTAGGCCACATTGCCACCCACAGGCCAAAGGGGAACCGTACACCAGACAACACCACAGAAGAGCAGAGTCCAGCACTAAATTAGAAAGCCTGGGCCAAACTAAAGCCCAGGCTGTCCCTTAAATTTGGGCATAGCGACCCCCTAAATTTCGGGGTCTGCTACATATATATGTATCTAAATCTATAAATCAGATAGTTTGGGTATGGACCATACTATACTATATATACATGGTGGCAGTGGGAGGCTCTGCCGGTGTTTAGAAAAAAGGCACACAGGATTCGCATTTCATGCACGGGGCGGGACTCTGAAGTGTTTATTGTGAGTAGGGAAAACTGTGTTTACAGCTTTCTCTGGGATTTGAAATCCCTAATCGGGACCTTGAGTGTGACTGCTTCAAAGTCTCATAGGTGGGACAAAGCCTTCATTCATATGGTCATTTACTGTATCTTGCTAAACACCTGCAGGTCATGTGAATGCACAGATGTGCATATTCATTTTAGCCAGCAGCTAGCCAAAGTTCCGGGCTCTTGGTTGGAGAAAGGTGTGTGCTCCAGCCAAGAGAGGTGATCCACTTAGACAGCTGAGTAAAGCCTCGTACACATGACCGATTTTCTCGGCAAGAAAACTGCTGGGAGAGCTTTTTGCAGAGAAAACCATTCGTGTGTATGGTTTCTTGGCAGGAAAACTCCCGGGAATCTCCACGAAAAAAATGGAGAACTTGCTCTCTATTTTTCTCGTCGGGATTCTCGGCAGAGTGTTTCCTGCCAAGAAAACCGTTCATGAGTATGCTTACCTGTCCCAGGTAAGCCCGAGCATGCTCGATGAGACTTCGACGCATGCGCCTAAGCATACAAGGGTAGTGTAGGGTGTAGCAAGATGGCGGCGACGACATCGAATGTGACGAGCGCCGGCTCGTCGTAGTCGAGGACTTCACCGCGTTCTTGCCATTCAAAAGAATGGCGGTTCTTTTGAATGCGCGTCTGTACACAGGGTTTGGCAAGACAAGCTTGCCAGGAATCCCGTCGAGAAAACTGACGTTTTTTTTTGACGGGATTCCCGCCCGTGTGTACAGGGCTTGAGTCTGCAGAACTGAGAGATCTATAGCAACTAGCAAATCCAGGGGAATACAGGGATTCTGTAAGTCTCTGAAGAGTGGGAGAGCCAAGTGTGCTAGGAGAGCTCTATCTGGAGGCCAAGAGTGGGACCGTCAATGAAGTGTTGACTGACATGACCAACAATCACTCAGTTTATTCACCCGATATCACAGTTAGTGATGAGCCGAACACCCCCGGGTTCGGTTTGCACCAGAACCCGCGAACGGACCGAAAGTTCGCACGAACATTAGAACCCTATTAAATACAATGGATGCGAACGTTCGGATTCTAAAGTGCTAATTATAACGACTATTATCCATGTTATTGTCCGAAACAGAGTTTGGGAACCCGGCTTCTGCACCAGGGGACATGTATCAATGCAAAAAGAAGTTTTAAAAACGGACGTTTTCCGGGAGCAGTCATTTTAATGATGCATAAAGTGAAAAAAAAAAGTCAAATATTCCTTTAAATATTGTACCTGGGGGGTGTCTAAAGTATGCCTGTGAAGTGCCACGTGTTTCCCGTGTTTAGAACTGTCCCTGCACAAAATAACATTTCTAAAGGGAAAAAAGTCATTTAAAACTGCTTGCGGCTTTAATGCAATGTGTGGTCCTGGTAATATGGATGAAAATCTTTAGGAAAAATAGCATAGCTACCCCATCAACCCCCCCCCCTACCCCAGCCCATTACCAGCCCCTTTGGGTCTTGTATGGATATTAAGGGGAACCCCGCACACAAAATAAAAAAGGACCTATATACTCTGAACAGCCGTATACAGGCGGTGCATACAAGACAGGGACTGTAGGTTTGTTCTTATGTAGAATATGTTTATAATTTTGAACAGCTGCATTGTTTAAGTGGAGCTCCATGGCAAATTCCTTTTTTTTAGTTTTTTGTAAAACATAGGGAACGGTTATCACCCCTGTCACATTTTTTTTGCTGTCTGTGCCCCTGTTCAGAACATTTCACCTCAATTTGCGTCCCAATGACAACTGTTTTTGAAATGTGGTGTTTTTATTGAAACAAGGATTGGTGATAAAGCATCAGTAGAGAGGAGACACCTTTCTCCCATATTAATTCTTACAGGAGTGAATTTTCCTTCCAAGGGGTAGATTTCCTCTCACTTCCTGTTGTCTTCTTCCGTTTGCAAGTAGTAGTCGTTTGTAAGTTGGATGTTTGAAAGTAGGGACCTGCCGTATATACTCTGCAGAAATTGGCCCCTTAGGTGTTGGTGTTGGCACAACACTGTAAGCACTCACAGTTACTCTTGGTGGGTGCTGGAATGCCCTGCTGTCAACTATTATATCAGGAATTGTAATAACATATAATTGTTGATCAGTGGTAGTAAAAATTGGGCCTTTGATGGTGGTGCTGGTGCCACAACACTGTAAGGCCTGACAGTTACTCTTGGTGGGCGCAGCAATGGGCCCTGCTGTGAATTATTAGATCAAGAATTGTAATTGCATGCCCCTGTTGAACAGGGGCTGAAAAATTAGGCCTTTGGTGGTGGTGGTGGTGGTGATGGTGGTGCTGGTGCCACAACACTGTAAGGCCTGACAGTTACTCTTGGTGGGCGCAGCAATGGTCCCTGCTGTGAATTATTAGATCAATAATTATAATTGCATGCCCCTGTTGAACAGGGGCTTAAAAATTGGGCCTTTGGTGGTGGTGGTGGTGGTGGTGATGGTGGTGCTGGTGCCACAACACTGTAAGGCCTGACAGTTACTCTTGGTGGGCGCAGCAATGGGCCCTGCTGTGAATTATTAGATCAATAATTATAATTGCATGCCCCTGTTGAACAGGGGCTGAAAAATTGGGCCTTAGGCACTGGTGGCACAACACTGCAACCCCAACCCCTCACAGATACTGTACTTGGAGCACAGCAATGAGGCCTGTTGCAAAGTATTGCATCAAAAATTTTAATTACACGCCCCTGTTAAACAGGGGCTGAAAAATTGGGCCTTAGCCACTGATGGCGTCACCCATAAACCAAAATGATCTTCCAAGCTATCATCGTTAATCGTATCATTGAGGAGGAGGAGGAGGATAGCCAGTCAACATAACAGCACAGGCACTCAGCATCAGCATCAGTCTTGAAGGGATGTGACATTTTAAAATCAATTAGTCTGTTATATCAGCATCTGGTGTGTGGTAGCTGGTGGTGATCCAAGACTGGTTCATCTTGATGAAAGTCAGTCGATCAACCGAGTCGGTGGACAGGCGCACCCTGTGATCCGTGACAAATCCTCCAGCAGCACTGAATGTGCGTTCTGAAAGAACGCTGGATGCAGGACAGGCCAGTAGCTCAACTGCATACTGTGCAAGCTCTGGCCAGTGATCCATCCTCAAGACCCAGTAAGCCAGAGGATTTTCGGTGGGGAAGGTGTCCAAGTCTGACCTTGCCCCTAGGTATTCCTGCACCATGTATAACAGACGCTGGCGATGGTTGCTGGAACTGATCATACTTTGGGGCTGCGGACTAAAGAATTGTCTGAACGCATCGGTCAGACGGCCACCTTCCCCACCGCTCCTTCTTTGACTGCCCGAAGCCTCAGCAACTCGTTGTCCAGGACCAGGAGTTTGTAACCTCCCAGTCTCTGGGAACGCGTTGCACAGACCTTTCTGCAAGGCCTCCCGGAGTTGTCTCATCCTCTGCTCCCTCTGCGACGGTACGATAAGGTCCGCAACCTTACCCTTGTACCGTGGATCAAGGAGAGTGGCCAGCCAGTAATGGTCCCTCTCCTTGATCCGAAGAATACGAGGATCCTTCCGCAGACTTTGCAGGATCAGGGAGGCCATGCAGCGTAGGTTAGCTGAGGCATTCAGTCCGGAGTCCTCTGGGTCACTAAGGACGACATGATCCGCAGCCACCTCCTCCCAGCCACGTACAAGTCCACTGGTTTCTTGGGACTGTAAATCATCCCTAAAAGACTGCTGCTGATGATGCTGAGTGCCAGCCTCCACCTCCATGCTGACACAATCCTCCTCCTCCTCCTCCTCCTCCTCTTCCTGTGCGATGGGTGGGACAGAAGGAACACTGTCTGGGTAAAGGGGGCCTTGAGAGGCAAGGAAGTCCTCCTCTTCCTGCCTCTGTTCTGCCTCAAGTGCCCTGTCCATTATTCCACGCAGCGTGTGCTCCAACAGCTGGACAAGAGGTACAGTGTCACTGATGCATGCACTGTCACTGCTCACCATCCTCGTGGCCTCCTCAAATGGTGCCAGGACAGTGCATGCATCCCTGATCATGCCCCACTGGCGTGGTGAAAAAAACCCGAGCTCCCCTGACCCTGTCCTGGTGCCGTAGTCGCACAGGTACTCATTGATGGCCCTCTGCTGCGTGTGCAGCCGCTGCAGCATGGCCAACGTTGAGTTCCACCTGGTGGGCATGTCACATATAAGGCGGTTCTTGGGCAGGTTCAACTCCTTTTGAAGCTCAGCCAGGCGAGCACTGGCATTATAAGATCTGCGGAAATGCACACAGACTTTCCTGGCCTGCCTCAGGACATCCTGTAAGCCCGGGTACCTGCCCAAGAACCGCTGCACCACCAGGGTAAGGACGTGAGCCATACAGGGCACATGGGTCAGTTGTCCCTGTCGGAGGGCGGAGAGGAGGTTGGTGCCATTGTCGCAAACTACCATTCCTGGCTTAAGCTGGCGTGGCGTCAACCACCTCTCGGCCTGCCCCTGCAGAGCAGACAGGACCTCTGCCCCAGTGTGGCTCCTGTCCCCCAAACACACCAGCGCAAGCACGGCATGGCATCTTTTGCCTGCGTACTTGCGTAGCCCCTTGAACGCCTACGGAGCACCGCTGGTTCCAAGGACAAACCACAAGAAGAGGCCATGGAGGAAGAAGAAGAGGAGGGGGTGGAGGAGAGAGGTGTGTCACAACCAGTAGTAGCATTTTGGAGGCGTGGCGGTGGAACAACCTCCAACACTACTGCACCTTGTCCTGCATCCTTCCCAGCTGCCAAAAGAGTGACCCAATGGGCCGTGAAAGAAAGGTAACGTCCCTGTCCATGCCTGCTGGACCATGAGTCAGCGGTAATATGCACCTTACCGCTGACCGCCCTGTCCAGCGAGGCCAAGACATTGCCTTCCACATGCCTGTAGAGAGCCGGAATAGCCTTCCGTGCGAAAAAGTGTCGTTTGGGAACCTGCCACTGAGGAACCGCACATTGCACAAACTCACGGAAGGGGGCCGAGTCTACCAACTGAAAAGGCAGCAGTTGAAGCGCTAGCAATTTAGCCAAGCTAGCATTCAACCGCTGGGCATGTGGATGGCTGGGAGTGAACTTCTTTCGATGGTCCAGCAGCTGGGGCAGGGAAATTTGCCTGCTAGAATCGGACGTTGGTGTACTGCTAGCAGAGTGCCCGCAAGTACTTGCCTGTGAAACACCTAATTCTACACCTTCATTCCTCTCAGAGCAGGTTTCAGAGAGGAGTGAAGGTATAGTGGGGTTGGAGATCCCAGCTGATGCGGTGCAAAAAGAGGTCAGCTTTGTTCTTTGGTGTGGGTCTTTAAGGTAGGCTTGCCAACGAGCTGCATGGCAGGTCAACATATGTCTGATCAAGCATGTGGTGCCCAAGCGGCTGATGTTTTGGCCACGCGATATACGCTTGAGACATATGTTGCAAACAGCAGCTGTGCGATCTGATGCACTCGCCTCAAAAAAGGCCCACACCAAAGAACTTTTTGCATGACGGGCAGAGGCAGCGCCCTGCACAGGCGGAGCTCTGCGGTGTGATTCCGTCGGTGTGCTGCCCATACGCTGGCCACTCAAGGGCATCCTGCCTCGTTGGAGATGTGCCTCCTCCTCATCCTCCTCCTCCTCCTCTCTCCTATTAGGCACCCACGTGGAGTCAGTGACCTCATCATCCCCTCCCTCCTCATCACTGGAGCCAATCTGGCAATATGCTGCAGCTGCTGGAGCATGACTGCCAGATTGATGTCCTTCTTGAGCATCCCCTCTCTCTGCTCTCACGCTGCTGCCTTCCTCTAGCTGGGTATCATCATCAGATCCTTCCAAACGCTGGGCATCCTCCTGGAGCATGTACCCAACACTGTGCTCAAACAGTTCGGGGGACTCCTCAGGAGGAGGGCATGGTGGGTCTAGGGAAGGATTGACTAATGAAGATAATGATACCAGAGAAGAGGACGCTTTGGCAGCTGCTTTGCCAGTACCCTGAGCCTGGGTGAGAGAGGATGAGGAGGATGAGGTGGGCTTGGTCATCCACTCTACCAAGTCTTCGGCATGATGTGGCTCAACATGTCCAGCTGCAAAAAACAAGGACAAGCGTGTCCCATGGCCATGTGCTGATGACAATGCACCGCGTACACGACCAGCACTGTTGCCCCCAGACACAGAGCCTGCTTGCCCTCTTTTTTTGCCTCCTGACTGTCTGCCTCTCCTTGGTTGCCTTCCAGACATTTTAATGGATGGCCTGCAGGGAGATGGGAAAAACAGCAATAAGGGCTACCTTCAGGTGTATACTGTGCAGGAGGCTTAGCAACAATGACACTGACACTGTCCCCTGCCTATCCTTCTCTGTCCCTAAACACAAGGATTGAAAATATGGTTCAGCAAAATAGTTTTAGAACAGAATAGCACACTGACACTTTCCCTCACTGTCCTACTCTGTCCCTCCCTACAAACAAGATTTAGCACAGAATAGCACACTGATAATTTCTACGAGTGTCCTTCTCTGTCCCTAAACTCAAGGATTGAAAATATGGAACAGCAAATTTGGTTTAGAACAGAACAGCACACTGTCAGTTTCACTCACTGTACCTCTCTGTCCCTCAACTCAAGGATTGAAAATATGGAACAGCAAATTTGGTTTAGAACAGAACAGCACACTGTCAGTTTCACTCACTGTACCTCTCTGTCCCTCAACTCAAGGATTGAAAATATGGTTCAGCAAAATAGTTTTAGAACAGAATAGCACACTGACACTTTCCCTCACTGTACCTCTCTGTCCCTCAACTCAAGGATTGAAAATATGGAAGAGCAAAATTGGTTTAGAACAGAATAGCACACTGTCAGTTTCACTCACTGTACCTCTCTGTCCCTCAACTCAAGGATTGACAATATGGAACAGCAAATTTGGTTTAGAACAGAACAGCTCACTGTCAGTTTCACTCACTGTACCTCTCTGTCCCTCAACTCAAGGATTGAAAATATGGTTCAGCAAAATAGTTTTAGAACAGAATAGCACACTGACACTTTCCCTCACTGTACCTCTCTGTCCCTCAACTCAAGGATTGAAAATATGGAACAGCAAAATTGGTTTAGAACAGAATAGCACACTGTCAGTTTCACTGACTGTACCTCTCTGTCCCTCAACTCAAGGATTGAAAATATGGAACAGCAAATTTGGTTTAGAACAGAACAGCTCACTGTCAGTTTCACTCACTGTACCTCTCTGTCCCTCAACTCAAGGATTGAAAATATGGTTCAGCAAAATAGTTTTAGAACAGAATAGCACACTGACACTTTCCCTCACTGTACCTCTCTGTCCCTCAACTCAAGGATTGAAAATATGGAACAGCAAATTTGGTTTAGAACAGAACAGCACACTGTCAGTTTCACTCACTGTACCTCTCTGTCCCTCAACTCAAGGATTGAAAATATGGTTCAGCAAAATAGTTTTAGAACAGAATATCACACTGACACTTTCCCTCACTGTACCTCTCTGTCCCTCAACTCAAGGATTGAAAATATGGAAGAGCAAAATTGGTTTAGAACAGAATAGCACACTGTCAGTTTCACTCACTGTACCTCTCTGTCCCTCAAATCAAGGATTGAAAATATGGAACAGCAAATTTGGTTTAGAACAGAACAGCACACTGTCAGTTTCACTCATTGTACCTCTCTGTCCCTCAACTCAAGGATTGAAAATATGGTTCAGCAAAATAGTTTTAGAACAGAATAGCACACTGACACTTTCCCTCACTGTACCTCTCTGTCCCTCAACTCAAGGATTGAAAATATGGAAGAGCAAATTTGGTTTAGAACAGAATAGCACACTGTCAGTTTCACTCACTGTACCTCTCTGTCCCTCAACTCAAGGATTGAAAATATGGTTCAGCAAAATAGTTTTAGAACAGAATAGCACACTGACACTTTCCCTCACTGTACCTCTCTGTCCCTCAACTCAAGGATTGAAAATATGGAACAGCAAATTTGGTTTAGAACAGAACAGCACACTGTCAGTTTCACTCACTGTACCTCTCTGTCCCTCAACTCAAGGATTGAAAATATGGTTCAGCAAAATAGTTTTAGAACAGAATAGCACACTGACACTTTACCTCACTGTACCTCTCTGTCCCTCAACTCAAGGATTGAAAATATGGAACAGCAAATTTGGTTTAGAACAGAACAGCACACTGTCAGTTTCACTCACTGTACCTCTCTGTCCCTCAACTCAAGGATTGAAAATCTGGTTCAGCAAAATAGTTTTAGAACAGAATAGCACACTGTCAGTTTCACTCACTGTACCTCTCTGTCCCTCAACTCAAGGATTGAAAATATGGTTCAGCAAAATTGGTTTAGAACAGAATAGCACACTGACACTTTCCCTCACTGTACCTCTCTGTCCCTCAACTCAAGGATTGAAAATATGGAAGAGCAAAATTGGTTTAGAACAGAATAGCACACTGTCAGTTTCACTCACTGTACCTCTCTGTCCCTCAACTCAAGGATTGAAAATATGGAACAGCAAAATTGGTTTAGAACAGAATAGCACACTGTCAGTTTCACTCACTGTACCTCTCTGTCCCTCAACTCAAGGATTCAAAATATGGAACAGCAAAATTGGTTTAGAACAGAATAGCACACTGTCAGTTTCACTCACTGTACCTTTCTGTCCCTCAACTCAAGGATTGAAAATATGTTTCAGCAAAATATTTTTAGAACAGAATAGCACACTGACACTTTCCCTCACTGTACCTCTCTGTCCCTCAACTCAAGGATTGAAAATATGGAACAGCAAATTTGGTTTAGAACAGAACAGCACACTGTCAGTTTCACTCACTGTACCTCTCTGTCCCTCAACTCAAGGATTGAAAATATGGTTCAGCAAAATTGGCTTAGAACAGAATAGCACACTGACACTTTCCCTCACTGTACCTCTCTGTCCCTCAACTCAAGGATTGAAAATATGGAACAGCAAATTTGGTTTAGAACAGAACAGCACACTGTCAGTTTCACTCACTGTACCTCTCTGTCCCTCAACTCAAGGATTGAAAATATGGTTCAGCAAAATAGTTTTAGAACAGAATAGCACACTGACACTTTCCCTCACTGTACCTCTCTGTCCCTCAACTCAAGGATTGAAAATATGGAACAGCATATTTGGTTTAGAACAGAACAGCACACTGTCAGTTTCACTCACTGTACCTCTCTGTCCCTCAACTCAAGGATTGAAAATATGGTTCAGCAAAATAGTTTTAGAACAGAATAGCACACTGACACTTTCCCTCACTGTACCTCTCTGTCCCTCAACTCAAGGATTGAAAATATGGAAGAGCAAAATTGGTTTAGAACAGAATAGCACACTGTCAGTTTCACTCACTGTACCTCTCTGTCCCTCAACTCAAGGATTGAAAATATGGTTCAGCAAAATAGTTTTAGAACAGAATAGCACACTGACACTTTCCCTCACTGTACCTCTCTGTCCCTCAACTCAAGGATTGAAAATATGGAACAGCAAATTTGGTTTAGAACAGAACAGCACACTGTCAGTTTCACTCACTGTACCTCTCTGTCCCTCAACTCAAGGATTGAAAATATGGTTCAGCAAAATAGTTTTAGAACAGAATAGCACACTGACACTTTCCCTCACTGTACCTCTCTGTCCCTCAACTCAAGGATTGAAAATATGGAAGAGCAAAATTGGTTTAGAACAGAATAGCACACTGTCAGTTTCACTCACTGTACCTCTCTGTCCCTCAACTCAAGGATTGAAAATATGGAACAGCAAATTTGGTTTAGAACAGAACAGCACACTGTCAGTTTCACTCACTGTGCCTCTCTGTCCCTCAACTCAAGGATTGAAAATATGGTTCAGCAAAATAGTTTTAGAACAGAATAGCACACTGACACTTTCCCTCACTGTACCTCTCTGTCCCTCAACTCAAGGATTGAAAATATGGAAGAGCAAAATTGGTTTAGAACAGAATAGCACACTGTCAGTTTCACTCACTGTACCTCTCTGTCCCTCAACTCAAGGATTGAAAATATGGTTCAGCAAAATAGTTTTAGAACAGAATAGCACACTGACACTTTCCCTCACTGTACCTCTCTGTCCCTCAACTCAAGGATTGAAAATATGGAACAGCAAATTTGGTTTAGAACAGAACAGCACACTGTCAGTTTCACTCACTGTACCTCTCTGTCCCTCAACTCAAGGATTGAAAATATGGTTCAGCAAAATAGTTTTAGAACAGAATAGCACACTGACACTTTCCCTCACTGTACCTCTCTGTCCCTCAACTCAAGGATTGAAAATATGGACGAGCAAAATTGGTTTAGAACAGAATAGCACACTGTCAGTTTCACTCACTGTACCTCTCTGTCCCTCAACTCAAGGATTGAAAATATGGAACAGCAAATTTGGTTTAGAACAGAACAGCACACTGTCAGTTTCACTCACTGTACCTCTCTGTCCCTCAACTCAAGGATTGAAAATATGGTTCAGCAAAATAGTTTTAGAACAGAATAGCACACTGACACTTTCCCTCACTGTACCTCTCTGTCCCTCAACTCAAGGATTGAAAATATGGAACAGCAAATTTGGTTTAGAACAGAACAGCACACTGTCAGTTTCACTCACTGTACCTCTCTGTCCCTCAACTCAAGGATTGAAAATATGGTTCAGCAAAATAGTTTTAGAACAGAATAGCACACTGACACTTTCCCTCACTGTACCTCTCTGTCCCTCAACTTAAGGATTGAAAATATGGAACAGCAAATTTGGTTTAGAACAGAACAGCACACTGTCAGTTTCACTCACTGTACCTCTCTGTCCCTCAACTCAAGGATTGAAAATATGGTTCAGCAAAATAGTTTTAGAACAGAATAGCACACTGACACTTTCCCTCACTGTACCTCTCTGTCCCTCAACTCAAGGATTGAAAATACGGAAGAGCAAAATTGGTTTAGAACAGAATAGCACACTGTCAGTTTCACTCACTGTACCTCTCTGTCCCTCAACTCAAGGATTGAAAATATGGTTCAGCAAAATTGGTTTAGAACAGAATAGCACACTGACACTTTCCCTTACTGTACCTCTCTGTCCCTCAACTCAAGGATTGAAAATATGGAACAGCAAATTTGGTTTAGAACAGAACAGCACACTGTCAGTTTCACTCACTGTACCTCTCTGACCCTCAACTCAAGGATTGAAAATATGGTTCAGCAAAATAGTTTTAGAACAGAATAGCACACTGACACTTTCCCTCACTGTACCTCTCTGTCCCTCAACTCAAGGATTGAAAATATGGAAGAGCAAAATTGGTTTAGAACAGAATAGCACACTGTCAGTTTCACTCACTGTACCTCTCTGTCCCTCAACTCAAGGATTGAAAATACGGTTCAGCAAAATAGTTTTAGAACAGAATAACACACTGACACTTTCCCTCACTGTACCTCTCTGTCCCTCAACTCAAGGATTGAAAATATGGAACAGCAAATTTGGTTTAGAACAGAACAGCACACTGTCAGTTTCACTCACTGTACCTCTCTGTCCCTCAACTCAAGGATTGAAAATATGGTTCAGCAAAATAGTTTTAGAACAGAATAGCACACTGACACTTTCCCTCACTGTACCTCTCTGTCCCTCAACTCAAGGATTGAAAATATGGAAGAGCAAAATTGGTTTAGAACAGAATAGCACACTGTCAGTTTCACTCACTGTACCTCTCTGTCCCTCAACTCAAGGATTGAAAATATGAAACAGCAAATTTGGTTTAGAACAGAACAGCACACTGTCAGTTTCACTCACTGTACCTCTCTGTCCCTCAACTCAAGGATTGAAAATATGGTTCAGCAAAATAGTTTTAGAACAGAATAGCACACTGACACTTTCCCTCACTGTACCTCTCTGTCCCTCAACTCAAGGATTGAAAATATGGAACAGCAAATTTGGTTTAGAACAGAACAGCACACTGTCAGTTTCACTCACTGTACCTCTCTGTCCCTCAACTCAAGGATTGAAAATATGGTTCAGCAAAATATTTTTAGAACAGAATAGCACACTGACACTTTCCCTCACTGTACCTCTCTGTCCCTCAACTCAAGGATTGAAAATATGGAACAGCAAATTTGGTTTAGAACAGAACAGCACACTGTCAGTTTCACTCACTGTACCTCTCTGTCCCTCAACTCAAGGATTGAAAATATGGTTCAGCAAAATAGTTTTAGAACAGAATAGCACACTGACACTTTCCCTCACTGTACCTCTCTGTCCCTCAACTCAAGGATTGAAAATATGGAAGAGCAAAATTGGTTTAGAACAGAATAGCACACTGTCAGTTTCACTCACTGTACCTCTCTGTCCCTCAACTCAAGGATTGAAAATATGGAACAGCAAAATTGGTTTAGAACAGAATAGCACACTGTCAGTTTCACTCACTGTACCTCTCTGTCCCTCAACTCAAGGATTGAAAATATGGAACAGCAAAATTGGTTTAGAACAGAAGAGCACACTGTCAGTTTCACTCACTGTACCTCTCTGTCCCTCAACTCAAGGATTGAAAATATGGTTCAGCAAAATAGTTTTAGAACAGAATAGCACACTGACACTTTCCCTCACTGTACCTCTCTGTCCCTCAACTCAAGGATTGAAAATATGGAGCAGCAAATTTGGTTTAGAACAGAACAGCACACTGTCAGTTTCACTCACTGTACCTCTCTGTCCCTCAACTCAAGGATTGAAAATATGGTTCAGCAAAATAGTTTTAGAACAGAATAGCACACTGACACTTTCCCTCACTGTACCTCTCTGTCCCTCAACTCAAGGATTGAAAATATGGAACAGCAAATTTGGTTTAGAACAGAACAGCACACTGTCAGTTTCACTCACTGTACCTCTCTGTCCCTCAACTCAAGGATTGAAAATATGGTTCAGCAAAATAGTTTTAGAACAGAATAGCACACTGACACTTTCCCTCACTGTACCTCTCTGTCCCTCAACTCAAGGATTGAAAATATGGAACAGCAAATTTGGTTTAGAACAGAAGAGCACACTGTCAGTTTCACTCACTGTACCTCTCTGTCCCTCAACTCAAGGATTGAAAATATGGTTCAGCAAAATAGTTTTAGAACAGAATAGCACACTGACACTTTCCCTCACTGTACCTCTCTGTCCCTCAACTCAAGGATTGAAAATATGGAACAGCAAATTTGGTTTAGAACAGAACAGCACACTGTCAGTTTCACTCACTGTACCTCTCTGTCCCTCAACTCAAGGATTGAAAATATGGTTCAGCAAAATATTTTTAGAACAGAATAGCACACTGACACTTTCCCTCACTGTACCTCTCTGTCCCTCAACTCAAGGATTGAAAATATGGTTCAGCAAAATAGTTTTAGAACAGAATAGCACACTGACACTTTCCCTCACTGTCCTACTCTGTCCCTCCCTACAAACAAGATTTAGCACAGAATAGCACACTGATAATTTCTACGAGTGTCCTTCTCTGTCCCTAAACTCAAGGATTGAAAATATGGAACAGCAAAATTGGTTTCGAACAGAATAGCACACTGACACTTTCCCTCACTGTACCTCTCTGTCCCTACAAACAAGATTTAGCACAAAATAGCACACTGACACTTTCCCTCACTGTACCTCTCTGTCCCTAAACTCAAGGATTGAAAATATGGTTCAGCAAGATTGGTTTAGAACAGAATAGCACACTGACACTTTCCCTCACGGTACCTCTCTGTCCCTACAAACAAGGATTAGCACAGAATAGCACACTGTCACTGACACTCTCCCTACCTATCCTTATCTGTCCCTAAACACAAGGAATCCAGGATTATGTAAAGGAAAAATAATGACACTGTCCCTGCCTATGCTTCTCTTTCCCTACTCCGGTCCGGAACACACTACACAAGGCCGCCGCGCTGGCGGCCTTTTATAGTTTGGGGCGTGTACTAAACCTCCTCAGCAATAATTGGCCACAGGCATCCTGCCTGTGGCCAATCATTGCTCTCCTCGCTGCCGGCGCTGTGATTGGCCAAGCATGCGGGGTCACAGTGCATGCTTGGCCAATCACAGCGCCTGGATGACACTGCGATGGCGTAGTGCATTGTGGGCCGTTCGCGTCACTCGAATTTGGCGCGAACGGCCCAAATCGTTCGATCTTCGTTGAACGATCGAACAGCCAATGTTCGAGTCGAACGTATGTTCGACTCGAACACGAAGCTCATCCCTAATCACAGTATAGAGTGCTCAAAACCTTTTCTCTTTTGGGGATCCAACTATGCTAAACAAAGGGCAATTATGATTCCTCAAACACTACTACTACTCTGAACTTCAAAACAAAGGATGGGTAAGATTATTACACAATTAATACAGCAAAACAATGAATGCTTATTGAGTGACACACACCACTGATGTAATGTTTATCCATCAATGTTCAACATATTTAGCACTCCAGGTATAGCACAAAACTTAAAGCTGAACATCAGACAAACAACTAGGTACACAGAGATTAAATACATATATGGGTGCTGCCTAGGGATGAGCTCGGTGTTCGAGTCGAACATACGTTCGACTCGAACATCGGCTGTTCGATCGTTCGACGAAGATCGAACGATTTGGGCCGTTCGCGCCTAATTCGAGTGACGCGAACGGCCCACAATGCACTACGCCATCGCAGTGTCATCCAGGCGCTGTGATTGGCCAAGCATGCACTGTGACCCCGCATGCTTGGCCAATCACAGCGCCGTCAGCGAGGAGAGCAATGATTGGCCACAGGCAGGATGCCTGTGGCCAATTATTGCTGAGGGTGTTTAGTACACGCCCCACACTATAAAAGGCCGCCAGCACGGCGGCCTAGTGTAGTGTGTTCCGGAGCAGGGAAAGAGAAGCATAGGCAGGGACAGTGACATTTATTTTTTCTTGCTTAACCTGGATTCCTTTAGTTTAGGGAAAGAGAAGGATAGGTAGGGAGAGTGTCAGTGTGTTTTACTGTGCGAATCCTTGTTTCTAGGGACAGGGAAGGACAGTGAGGGAAATTCTCCTTGTGCTATAGTGTGCTAAAGCATTGATCATCAATCAGCTTTAAAAAAACATTTTTTCTAGGGACAGAAAACTATAGGTAGGAAGAGTGTCAGTTTCTTTCACTGTGATAATCCTTGTTTCTAGGGACAGGGAAGGACAGTGAGGGAAATTCTACTTGTGCTATAGTGTGCTAAAGCATTGATCATCAATCAGCTTTAAAAAAACATTTTTTCTAGGGACAGAAAACTATAGGTAGGAAGAGTGTCAGTTTCTTTCACTGTGATAATCCTTGTTTCTAGGGACAGGGAAGGACAGTGAGGGAAATTATACTTGTGCTATAGTGTGCTAAAGCATTGATCATCAATCAGCTTTAAAAAAACATTTTTTCTAGGGACAGAAAACTATAGGTAGGAAGAGTGTTAGTTTCTTTCACTGTGATAATCCTTGTTTCTAGGGACAGGGAAGGACAGTGAGGGAAATTCTACTTGTGCTATAGTGGGCTAAAGCATTGATCATCAATCAGCTTTAAAAAAACATTTTTTCTAGGGACAGAAAACTATAGGTAGGAAGAGTGTCAGTTTCTTTCACTGTGATAATCCTTGTTTCTAGGGACAGGGAAGGACAGTGAGGGAAATTCTCCTTGTGCTATAGTGTGCTAAAGCATTGATCATCAACCATCTTTAAAAAAACATTTTTTCTAGGGACAGAAAACTATAGGTAGGAAGAGTGTCCGTTTCTTTCACTGTGATAATCCTTGTTTCTAGGGACAGGGAAGGACAGTGAGGGAAATTCTACTTGTGCTATAGTGTGCTAAAGCATTGATCATCAATCAGCTTTAAAAAAACATTTTTTCTAGGGACAGAAAACTATAGGTAGGAAGAGTGTCAGTTTCTTTCACTGTGATAATCCTTGTTTCTAGGGACAGGGAAGGACAGTGAGGGAAATTCTACTTGTGCTATAGTGTGCTAAAGCATTGATCATCAATCAGCTTTAAAAAAACATTTTTTCTAGGGACAGAAAACTATAGGTAGGAAGAGTGTCAGTTTCTTTCACTGTGATAATCCTTGTTTCCCATTGCTGCACCCACCAAAAGTAACTCTGAGGGCTTACAGTGTTGTGGCAACGCCACCACCACCACCACCACGAAAGGCCCAATTTTTCAGCCCCTGTTCAAAAGGGGCATGTAATTACAATTCTTGATCTAATAATTCACAGCAGGGCCCATTCCTGCACCCACCAAGAGTAACTCTGAGGGCTTACAGTGTTGTGGCAACACCACCACCACCACCACCACCACGAAAGGCCCAATTTTTCAGCCCCTGTTCAACAAGGGCATGCAATTACAATTCTTGATCTAATAATTCACAGCAGGGCCCATTGCTGCACCCACCAAGAGTAACTCTGAGGGCTTACAGTGTTGTGGCAACGCCACCACCACCACCACCACGAAAGGCCCAATTTTTCAGCCCCTGTTCAAAAGGGGCATGTAATTACAATTCTTGATCTAATAATTCACAGCAGGGCCCATTCCTGCACCCACCAAGAGTAACTCTGAGGGCTTACAGTGTTGTGGCAACACCACCACCACCACCACCACCACGAAAGGCCCAATTTTTCAGCCCCTGTTCAACAGGGGCATGCAATTACAATTCTTGATCTAATAATTCACAGCAGGGCCCATTGCTGCACCCACCAAGAGTAACTGTCAGGGCTTACAGTGTTGTGGCACCAGCACCACCATCAAAGGCCCAATTTTTGCTACCACTGTTCAACAATTATATGTAATTAAAATTCCTGATATAATAGTTGACAGCAGGGCGTTCCAGCACCAACCAAGAGTAACTGTGAGTGCTTACAGTGTTGTGCCAACACCAACAACTAAGGGGCCTATTTCTGCAGAGTATATACGGCAGGTCCCTACTTTCAAACATCCAACTTACAAACGACTCCTACTTGCAAACGCAAGAAGACAACAGGAAGTGAGAGGAAATCTACCCCTTGGAAGGAAAATTCTCTCCTGTAAGAATTAATATGGGAGAAAGGTGTCTCCTCTGTACTGATGCTTTATCAGCAATCCTTGTTTCAAGAAAAACACCACATTTCAAAAACAGTTGTCATTGGGACGGAAAGTGAGGTGAAATGTTCTGAACAGGGGCACAGACAGCAAAACAAATGTTACAGGGGTGATAACCCTTACCTATGTTTTCCAAAAAGTTTAAAAATAGATTTTTGGGCTGGAGCTACACTTAAACAATGTACCTGTTCAAAATTACAAACAGATTCTACATAAGAACAAACCTACAGTCCCTGTCTTGTATGCACCGCCTGTATACGGCTGTTCAGAGTATATAGGGCCTTTTTTATTTTATGTGCGGGGTTCCCCTTAATATCCATACAAGACCCAAAGGGGCTGGTAATGGGCTGGGGTAGGGGGGGGGGGGGTCATGGGGTAGCTATGCCATTTTTCTTAAAGATTTTCATCCATATTACCGGGACCAGACATTACATTAAAGCCGCAAGCAGTTTTAAATGGCTTTTTTTTCCTTTAGAAGTGTCATTTTGTGCAGGGACAGTTCTAAACACGGGAAACACGTGGCACTTCACAGGCATACTTTAGACACCCCCCAGGTACGATATTTAAAGGAATATTTGACTTTTTTTTTCACTTTATGCATCATTAAAATGACTGCTCCCGAAAAACGACCGTTTTTAAAACTTCTTTTTGCATTGATACATGTCCCCTGGTGCAGAACCCGGGTTCCCAAACCCTTTTTAGGACAATAACATGCATAATAGTTGTTATAATTAGCACTTTAGAATTCAAACGTTCGCATCCATTGTATTTAATAGGGTTCTAATGTTCGTACAAACTTTCGGTCCGTTCGCGGGTTCTGGTGCGAACCGAACCCGGGGGTGTTCGGCTCATCACTAGTGCTGCCAAAGGATCTGTGTTTCTGTCCAGCCAGTTGTGATATTTTTATGTATATTACAGCTGCAAGTCTTATTGTGTATGTCTCTACCAACTTTTCACATCTAGAGAGTGAAATTTTTGCCCATTCTTCTTTGCAAAATAGCTCAAACTCTGTCAGATTGGATAGAGAGTGTCTGTGACCAGCAATTTTCAAGTCTTGCCATAGATTCTCAGTTGGATTTAGGTCTCGACTTTGACTGGACCATTCTAACATATGAATATGCTTTCACCTAATCCAGGGGTCTCCAAACTGCGGCCCTGGGGCTGGATGCGGCCCTTTGCTTGCCTTAATGCAGCCCTTGGGGCACTATTCCATCCAACTCCAATGGGGCATAATTCTTGTTGCTGACACCAAAGGGGCACTATTCCTCCTACTGACACCATCAATTCTTTCCATTGACACCAACGATGGGGCACTAGTCCTCCCACTGTCACCAATGATATGGTATTATTTACTCCCACTGGACACTTTCTACTCCCAATGGCCCTAGTCTGGCCCCCTAATGTCTGAGGACCATAAACTGGCCCTTTGTTTAGAAAGTTTGGAGACCCCTGATCTAATCTAAACCATTCCATTGTGGCTCTGGCTGTATGTTTAAGGTTGTTGTCCTGGTGGAAGGTGAATCTCCGCCCCAGTCTCAAGTCTTTTGCAGACGCTAACAGGTTTTCTTCTAATGCTGCGTACACACAGTCAGAATTTCTGACAGAAAAAGTCAGATGGGAGCTTTTGGTCGGAAATTCAGACCATGTGTATGCTCCATCGGACTGTTTCTGTTGGAAATTCCGACAGCATTAGATAGAGAGCAGGTTCTCTATTTTTCTGACGGAAAAAATTCCTATCAGAAAATCCGTTCGTATGTATGCAATTCCGATGGGAAAAAAACATGCATGCTCGGAAACAAAATTTAACCAATGCTCGGAAGCATTGAACTTATTTTTCTCGCCTCGACGTAGTGTTGTATGTCACCATGTTCTTAACACTCGAAAGTTCAGAGAACTTTTGTGTGACAGTGTGTATGCAAGCCAAGCTTGAACGGAATTCCGGCGGAAAAAACATCCAACTTTTTTCCGACGGAAATTCCGCTTGTGTGTATGGGGCATAAGATTGCCCTGTATTTGGCTCTAACCATCTTCCCATCAACTCTGACCAGCTTCCCTGTCCCTGCTGAAGAAAATCGCCCCCACAACATAATGCTGCCACCACCATGTTTCCCAGTGGGGATGGGGTGTTCAGGGTGATGTGCAGTGTTAGTTTTCCCCCCACACATAGCAATTTTTTTTAGGCCAAAAAGTTCAATTTTGGTCTCATCTGACCAGAACAACTTCTTCCACATTTGCTGTGTCCCTCACATGGCTTCTCGCAAACTGCAAATGGGACTTTGTATGGCTTTCTTTCAACAATGGCTTTCTTTTTGCCACTCATAAAGGCCAGATTTGTGGAGTGCACGACTAATAGTTGTCCTGTGGACAGATTCTCCCACCTGAGCTGCGGATCTCTGCAGCTCCTCCAGAGTTACCATGGGCCTCTTGCCATGCCTGTTAGTTTAGGTGGACGGCCATGTCTTGGTAGGTTTACAGCTGTGCCATACTCTTTCCTTTTTCAGATGATGGATTGAACAGTGCTCCATGAAATGTTCAAAGCTTGGGATATTTTTTAATAACCCAACCCTGCTTTAAACTTCTCCACAACTTTATCCCTAGCCTGTCTGGTGTGTTCCTTGGCCTTCATTATGCTGTTTGTTCACTAAGGTTCTCTAACAAACCTCTGAGGACTTCACAGAACAGCTGTATTTATACTGAGATTAAATTACACACAGATGGACTCTGTGGAAATTGAAAACCACTATGTCCCACTTTGTGTTGGTCTATCAATCAATTGAAGTGTCACGTTAGCAGGCTGACAATGCAGGTCCGAAATGTGAGGAAGTGGTTTAATGCCATAATGCAAACATGCTAAAGAACAGATTTAGGGATGGTAGCACAGTGGCTAAATGGTTAGCACTTCCATCTAGCAATAGGGACGTTGGTTGGAATCCCAACCACGACACTACCTGCCTGGAGTTTGTATGTACTCCCTGTGTCTTTGTGGGTACTCTGGTTACATCCAACATTCCAAAGACATGCTGGTAAGTTAATTGGATCCTGTCTAAATTGGCCTCAGTATGTGTATGGATGAATGTGAGTTAGGAACCTTAGATTGTAAGGTCCTTGAGAGCAGGGACTGATGTGAATGTACAATATATAAGTAAAGTGCTGCAAAAATTTACAGCGCTATATAAGTACCTGAAATAAGTAAAAATACATACAATTCTGTTAAAGACGATACTGTTATGCCTTAAGTAATGTATACTGCACATGGGTTTTCTGAATACAGCACAAGGAAGAAAGGTCCATGAACATGGCAGTCAACCTTAGCTTCAATCCCTCATACCATTTACATTGAAAAGCTGACACTTCTTCGTATGCAACATTTCTAAATTGTAATCCTTTTTGACACAAGAATCCACCACCAGGAAAATTTTAATTAACTGATAATAGTTTGATTTAATTACCATTAAACTTTTTTTTTATAAAATAGCTAAAAAAGTTCTAAATAGGTTTACTGGAATGTAAGTGTTAGCCTGCATTAAAAAAACAAAAATCTCTGTTCCAAATGGCTCATGTGATCTCTTAGTTCTAACCATTCTGATCATTATTACCACCATAGTCTGACATCCGGGCATGAGCTTAAAGTCAGCCTGTGCCCAGACTATGCACATTAAAGTATTTACCTTTTCTAAATAAGCAATAAAAGCACTCTAAATCAAGCTTGAACCTCTATAGCTGCAGACACTGCAAAAACATGCATTTTCAATTACTTAACAAGGGCTCTGAAATTTCAGCAAACCCCCTCAATTCTCCTTACAGCAGAAACATGGCAGTTTACCAGGTGCTGTATGCTGTTAGAAACTGACCTAACCCCAATTTTAGATGTTCTGTTGTGAACTTTGAGAATTAAGAACTTCAGAGTACTTGGAGCTAGAGAGGTCAGGTACGTAAACTCTTTTCCTGCTATTAAAAATATATTTTTATGTAAAAACTTTAATGCCCACAGTCTGAGAACAGATGCACTTCAAAGTATGTGAGCAAGTATAATCCTGCCACTTTATAAGATTTTGGTTAGGCCTCATCAGTTCTGGTCACCAATCCTCAGAAAAGATGTGCTGGGGCTGGAGAGAGTCCAGAGAGAGGCAACAAAATTAAAAAGGTGACTGGAGGACTTCAATTACGAGGAACATCTACAAGCACTAAATGTATTGTCCCTGGAGAAGAGATGCTTGAGAAAAGATATGATAGCGATATACAAATACCCCAATGGTGATCCAAGCGCAGGAAAAAAACTATTCAGTCTCAGGGAGTGTGGGAGGACAAGGGGCCACACAATGAGACTGGAGGAAAAGCAGTTTAACCTTAAGCTGCGTAGGGGATTTTTCACTGCCAGGGCAAAAAAGATGTGGAACTCTCTTCCACAATTGGTGGTGTCAGTGGGGAGTATTGATATTTTTAAAGACTCTTGGACATGCATCTTAGTGAAAACAACATACAGGGATATGGGAAATGATTATACTGGATGTACTATTGTCTTTATTCATTCTGTGAGAAAGAAGCACTAGTGGGCGTGACTCTGCTCTGTATAAGGTGAAATTGGGGACAATGAGGGCAGTGGGACTTTATATGAAACGCAAACTTAGGGTAGGAAAAGTCAATCAATAGAGGATAAAAAATATTTATTTATGACACAATAGAGCATAGTGCATAGGATGATATACATATTGAGTTAATATACATGATACAAAGTCTCCAGCGTCCGAGATCTGGGACATCCTCCGTCCCCCGACACCCGTGGAACACCAGGCGGAAGCTACCCCGCAGGGATCCTTCTGTGGACTCTGGGCAAAGCGATCGGTAGTCCTGAGGCCTTCATTCGCGGACGCGGCCTCAACCCAATCCACAGTGAGTACCGCTCCGCCCGCTCCAAGATACCCCCCCAGACTGCTTACCTTCAGGCCTGGTCACTACCTGTCCGGCCACCAAGCACCCACCAAGCCACCTATAGCCTCCGGTGTTGATCTCCTCCTTCCCCAGCACTCGAGGCCGCGGCTTCGGCCTACTCCGGGAGGACGGCGGCCATCTTGGTACACCTGGAGCCCCCTTTTGTGCTCTCCTCCAAGCTGATCCTTGATACATTAACCCCATCTAGACGCTGACTGGGCTTGTATACCTCCCTGGGAGGGGTAGAGGAGTCCAGACCTGTAAGGATCACCTTTTAAAGTTCACTGTCTGTCCTACCCTCATAGATCGGCGGCCATCTTGCTACACCCAAAAGCCATAACATCCCAAACCTACTAGAACCTGGTCTCCCTTCCAATATAACAAAATTCCTGCAAATTTAACCTCCCCCCCACAACAAACACAGAGATCCCCATTACGGGTTGTTGCAGTACACAACCAGTGGATTAATAAAGCCTCAGTACCTCCTTCCTATTTGACATATATGTCTCCCCCCCTTTCTATTATTGGGGCACGTCAACTCACACGGCTTCCTCCCTTACTGAACCGGTACAGTACACAAGATCACGCCGTGCACACAGCCCGTCAGCTCCCCCAGAGTGACTACACTCACTCAAGATAGACTGGCACTCCACTAACCTACGCTTCGCTAATAGGATGTAAGTGACCAAAGCCTTACCTCACCCATATAAAGCAGGCCAGATACCCACGGCTATATCACTCGATTATCAGCACAAATACCTTAAACCCCCGTGGGAAAAATCCGTGCATGCAGACGAGAAAGAATACTCGCTCCGGACGATCCATCCACAACCTAACAAACTTTCTTCTAGAAGCCGAGAATAAATACCACATGATGTCTCAGAGCGGCACTGACACCAACAAACAAGCGGCCTCGGGGAAGAAATTATTGGACCCCCCCCCTCGGAACCTAACTGTGAGTACACCTTACCCCTTTCTAAAGCCGATTTAGATGCAAGTCTAACATCCATGTTTGACAAATTGGTTGATAAAATAGAAAGAGAAGTGCATAAGTCCACTACCGCTCTATCTCAGGAGATTGCTTGCATAGGCAACAGAACTGATCTACTAGAAACAAAACATGACGAACTTTCACTAGCCCATAATGACTTGAGAAAGGACTATGAAACATTGGCGGATGGTTTTGCGTTTATGCAGGCACAAGTGGAAGACCTTGATAATAGAAATCGTAGACAGAACATCAGAGTACGCGGAGTACCGGAAACGGTCACCGATCTCATGCCTACTATATCGAGGGTCTTTCATAATCTCCTTCCTGACAGACCCCTGTCAGCGTTCACCTGTGACAGAATCCATAGAGCCCTTCGCCCCAAACCTACACCTGATAAACCACCTAGAGATATCATCATGTGTATGAAGGATTTCCTCGTTAAGGAAGACATCATGCGGGCGGCTAGGAACTCTCCTAATATTGACCTAGATGGTAAAAGACTTCAATTATTCCCTGACATCTCCCCAGCCACATTGGACAGGAGACGAAGGATGAAGGAAGTCACCAAAGTCCTACAGGAAGCAAGGATTAGATACAGATGGGGCTTTCCTTTCAAACTCACCGTTCCACATAATGGCTCTACATACACGGTTCATAACGTAATAGAAGGAAAAGAACTACTGGTGAAATTGGGCCTCCTGGAACCGGAACCTCCTGGCCGACCACCAGCAACCCCCAGTTCTTCCCCGATATGGTCCACACCATCTTCACGCCGCAACCAGAGAGACCAAAGAGACCAAAGACGCTGGAGGCAATCACACCAAGAATAGAACTTCCCATCTACGCTTTTACTCCAGTTCTCGGTGAATTTGACGTACCCAGTGGATATGATAAGAGAATCAAACAATCCGAAACATTCTCTCCATAGTCTTCACATTCTACAATGATCCCGGAGATATTGTGTTAATCACACAAATCCCTTCTCCACATAATTCCAGTGGTTCGGCGGATAGAAGAATCAACAGACTATCTGAACAGTACTGTAATATACTCCTCAAAGAAGACCTAGGGGACTTAAGTTCGTGGTTCGGCTATCATCCTATTCAACTCTCCTAGCAGTCTGAACTTTCATAATGGGAAAAATGTAGAATTGAGAAAGGAGGAAAAGAGGAGAGAAGGGGAGAGGGGAGGGAAGAGGGAAGGAGAAAAAGATGTTTTTTTTTTTATTTTGTTTTTTCTCTCTCTATCCCCCTTTTCATAGGTTATCTGGAGAACAGTCTTTTCGAACAATGTGGTAGCTATACTGAACATATAAGTACTATCATTTACCCTTACCTCCATAACTTCAGAAATGTTTCTCTCCACTGTAGATTGCTGTTATTGTCTCCCTTACATAGCGAGCTTTTTATGTCATAATACCTCTCTACCCCCCGAGTGGTAGACACGCACTTTCAAGTTTTTCTAGGGTGCCTGCTACATCCATTGTTGCTTAGTTTTTTTCTCAGACCTGCCCTCCGGGATGGAACCACAGCTCTCATCTTTAGAGACGTGGTTCCCCTCCAGGTTCGCAGGATTTGGACTTATTTGTCCTAATGTTGTTTATTCAAGTTTTCTTGACAGGTTTTATCCTGTCCCATTGTTATTTTTGTTTTTGTTTCTCATTTTTGAAATCCTAGCCCATAAGGCTTCTACTGTGTTCAATGTACAAAAAGGAAGTAATGATAAGTACATACCAAAAACGTTGTTTGACATAGATTTCATAGCTCTAGACTACTCTGGTAACTGCATAAGATACAATGCCCATCTCCCTGCTTGTATACCAATCCCCGTTCTATCTACACCGCTGATCATAATCTTAGCATCAGACCCAAACACTAACTCTATCCATAAAGTATTGTATACTTCTGATACTTCCCTATTTTTCCCCCATCACGAAAATATTAACCCCCACACCCTAGACCCCACCAATGGGTATTAAAATAATATCGCACAATGTGCAGGGATTTAATTCCCCCCACAAACGTAAAAAAGCTTTTGAGCACTACAAGAGAATAGGGGCTGATATCATACTCATCCAGGAATCCCACTTTTGCGCATCCAACCACCCTAAATACTTCAATAAGACATACAACCAAGTATTCTTTACAACATACAACAATAAGACAAGAGGAGTCGCAGTCTTTATACGCAATTCGATTATATTCGATGTACAAAGTATTTTCAGAGATACTGAAAGCCGATATATTATCTTAAAAGGCATCATTGATAATAGGGCCATAACAATAGCTTCAGTATACGCTCCCAATGAATCCCAGTCCTCCTTTTTCACTAACTTTTTTGAGACTCTAGACCGATATGCCTCCCCCCATATTATCCTTGGAGGGGATTTCAATCTAACCTCACACCCGGCCCTGGACAGGAGCAGGGTCGCACCATCTTCTAGGGCATTTCCGAAGTCCCTAAACCGTTCCCTCAATCACTTTCAACTTATAGACTCATGGAGGGCCCACAATGTTGGCGTCAAAGCTTACACTCACTACTCACATCCCCATAATGTTTATGCCAGATTAGACTATATCTACTGCACCCCTGTCCTGTTGGCGAACTCTTTTAAAGCGATCATTCACCCCTGTCCATGGTCGGATCATGATATCACATCTCTTGAGACAGCATATATTGGTCTTAAACCATCCCCCTTCAACTGGAGGCTAAACGACTCCTTACTCTCGGACACCACAATCACTCAATCGGTCTCTACTCATATAGAGCACTATTTCAACGAAAATATTAATGACGAAACCCCTCCCTCCTCCGTCTGGGTTGCCCATAAAGCAGTCTTACGTGGGCAACTGATTTCTCTCGCTGCAAAAAGAAACAAAGACAGGCTCTCAGACATTAGATGTCTCACTAAGGACCTAAATAGACTGTACAATAAACTTCAACAAGCCCCTTCCCAGGCTTTAACTGATCAAATCAAATCCAAACGCCTGGCCTTAGATCAAATTTTATCAGCTAACACTGAGAGATCCCTCAGATTCTCTAAGGCTAAATTCTTCCTTCATAGCAACTCCACCTCCACCATGTTTGCTAGAAAACTAAATCAAGCTAATAACCCACCCCATGTCTACAAACTTAGAGATAATGCGGGGAACATCGTCACTCATCCACAAGAGGTGTTGAACATCTTCTCCTCCTTTTATAAAGACCTCCTCTCGGGACCTCAACCCCAACCTAAACAACCCTCCCAAATCTGGCTGGAGGATATCCCATTACCCTCCCTCAACCCCCAACAAATAGAATCTCTTAGCGCACCATGTACAGATTTAGAAATAATTAACATAATTAAATCCCTGAAGACCTCTACAGCCCCAGGCCCGGACGGGTTCTCCTCAGCATACTACAAAAAATTTGCGTCTCTTTTAGCCCCCAACCTATCTAAACTCTTCAATTACGTGCTAGATGGTCATCAATTCCCAGAAGAAATGCTCCTAGCAAACTTATCGTTAATACCTAAACCACTCAAGGACCATTCTCTTCCACAAAATTTCCGCCCCATTTCAGTTCTTAACAATGACTTAAAGATCTTTGGGAGACTTCTTGCTGACAGGTTAGCAGCAGTTATTACTAATATAGTGCACATAGATCAAACAGGATTCATACCTGGACGCCAAATAACTGACAATATTAGGCTGGTAACCAATATCGTACAAGATGCCAACATACACTACAAAGAGCTATGCCTCCTCAGCCTGGATATTCATAAAGCCTTTGATAGTGTATCCTGGTCTTACCTCAATCACATCCTTCCTAAATTTGGCATCCCTAATAAATTCATGTGTGGCTTTAATGCCCTATACCACTCCCCCCAGACCCGTATTAAAATTCCAGGTCATAACTCGGAATTCTTTCCTCTAAGTAGGGGTACTAGACAAGGCTGCCCACTTTCCCCATTAATGTTCGCACTAGCAATGGAGCCTCTTGCCCACAAAATTAGGAACAGCCCGGATATAAAGGGAGTTGTCAAAGGTGAAGATGAGTTTAAGATAAGCCTCTACGCAGATGATGCGTTAATCTTTCTTACCGAACCTCACGTTTCCATTCCCTCCCTTCTTAAGGAACTAAAACTGTTTCACGACATATCAGGTCTAAAAATTAACATGAACAAATGCTCGGCTCTACCCATCAATCTCCCCGATCACCTAAAGACCATGTTGAAAAACAATTTCCCATTTATATGGTGCTCTCAATCATTTAAATATCTGGGCATCTCTATCACCCCAGCACACAACCTACTTTTCAAAACCAATTATATTCCCTTATTCAATAATATATCCTCACTCCTTAAGACCTGGTCAACCTTCCATATATCATTCCTAGGCAGAATTTGCGCAATTAAAATGACAATCCTCCCCAAACTGCTATACTACTTCCGATCCCTCCCCATTAACATCCCCAAATCCAAACTAGCTTCGCTCCAAAGGGAAATCAACAAATTTATATGGTTCAACAAGAAACCCAGATGCAGCTATGCATATATGCACAGACCTCAATCCATGGGCGGGATGGGTCTCCCTAACCTTTGGCATTATTTTCTGGCCGCCAGACTTGCCCAATTAGCACAATGGTTCGCGCCCAATCATTATATCCCATGGAAAAAATTTGAGGAGTCCTCAATTTCCCCATTGTATTTACAGGGAATCCTTTGGTCCAAAACAACCTCATACAGCAAACTCTCGAAATACAACAAAATTGTAGCACACTTCTACCAATTGTGGCTCAAAGCACAAAACACTTTTGAATTATCTTCACTCACTCCTCCCCTTGCTTCCTTTCTAGGTGACCTGAGATTTACCCGTACTCACGGAGATCACCACTCTTTCACCTATTGGACCCATAATAAGCTCACTTCACTTAAATCATTACAAATAAATGGGGAGTTTTCCTCATTCACCGCTCTGCAAGATAAATATAGTATCCCCACATCCGAACTTCAACACTATAACCAAATCAAAGCCTTTTACGCAGAACATTACTCTCTCACCACCAAGCCCCCTGTTACTGTATTTGAACGGATCTGCATCTCTTCTTCTAGAGATAAAGGTATCATATCCCATCTATATAGCTATCTAAACACTTTTCATTCACTCGACAAGTCTGGTCAGATGCTCCGCTGGGAAACTGACCTAAATAACACCTTCACAGTAGATGAATGGCATAATATGTCGGACAATCTCCGGAGGAGTAACATAGCTATCTCCTCCAGAGAAACTCCCATTAAAATATACTCTAGATGGTATCTCACCCCGTCCAAGCTCAACACATTTTATCCTTCTATTTCTCCATACTGTTTCAGGGGCTGTCCAGAACCAGGCACTATCCTACACACATTCTGGAGCTGCAAATACCTGCATCATATATGGAGCCATGCTGCAGAAATTTTTGATAATACCTTGAAACAGAAAATCCCAATCTCCCCACAGATTTGCCTTCTATATGCAGATATACCCAATGTTCCCATCCCTTGTAAAAGACTTTTCCATACTTTATGTAGCTCCATCCAATGGATGATTGCCTCCAATTGGAGATCAAACAATCTGCCTTGGGCACAGGTGCTAGCTCGGATGGAGACGATAAAACTCTCGGAAAGAATCTTTCACACACTTCACGATACCTTCCAGGTTTTTGAAAGGAAATGGTCATATTGGCCTACAACATAACTCATTACCCTAGAACCTGAATTCCCACCCACACACTCTAGCAAATTCATGCAATTTTGACCTATAGTGCCTACCCTTTTTATATTTAACATACGCCCATGTAGGAACTCTTTGTACCAGAAAACTTTTTATATATTTACTATCTTCATGTATGAGCTCGATTATCTCCTCTTCTTTTGAATTTTTTATTTCTTTTAATTTTGATTACCTTTATAAACACTCTATGTAACTGTACATCTGAACTTCCTAATAAAATATTTTTGTAATCAAAAAAAAAATATACATGATACAAAATAAATGGTACATGATTGGTAATTCACATAATAGTAAAGTTGGTTGCATGTAATTCATAGTAACACATGATTAAAGATGATCACAGCAGTATGCCCAAATTGTGTACAGACATGATACGTAATATAATACATACATTAATGACTCCTATATTGCAAACCCATTAATTAATATTAACCCTTTTACTGCCAGAGCTATTTTTTTCATTTTGGACACACATGCTTAAATGCTAATTTTGTACTTGAAATGCACGTAAAACCCCAAATCATATATTTTCTAAAAGCAGAGGACCCATAGCATTAAATGATGGTAGGTGCATTTTTATATCACACAATCTTAGCAAAACTGTTTATCAAACAGAAATTTTCAGTAAAAAATAACTTATAGGCTAAGTTCACCTTTAAGGAAAAAATAGTAACTGCACATATTTTTGCAGGAACAAAAATGTGCATATATTATTTTTTCCTACAGGAGCCTGCAAAGCATTGCATCCACAATCAGTGAATGGCGGGTGCAATGTCAGTCTACTGTACTCTCTTCCTCCAGCTTTCTATTCATACCATCATATGGGCTTTTGCCTAGAAAACTAGAGGAAGAGTGAATGGATTTTAAGCATGATGATCAGTGCACTCATAGAGAGACCCTTAAAGTACACGGTTTAGGAGATATTTGCAAAAAATTACTTGCATTGGTGTCTATGGCGCATGCGCGCCGTAGACAACGGCGCATTCATAGGGTTAATCTCATTCACAAATCCGGCTTAGCCGGATTTGACGGCTCCCGCGCGCATGCGCGGAGTCACGTCTTCCCCGCTAAGGCTAATCACAGCGCCGGAGCAGTGCTGTGATTGGCTGGAGCGGCGATACCCGGAAGTAACCTTCCAACCTTCTAACCAGACGATGGCTGCGGCTGGAGAGGGAGACGAGGACGGCTTCGGGGGCCCCGATCTAAGGTAAGTTATGCATAATGAGCTAGTATGCTAGTCATACTAGCTCATTATGCCTTTGTCTTGCAGGTTGGTTTTAAAAATAAATATTTTTTACATGGTTTACAACCACTTTAAAGAGTTTGAGAAGAGTGTCCAGAAAGACTCTCCAGGGGAGAGCTGATGGCCAGGGACCCCTTGAACTGTAGGGGCAGCTATGTGTTCCTTGGAGTGTGAGGAGAGATTGGGGCACATTACTGGGAGCTGCTGCTATGCTGTAAAAAGTGTCCTGTGTAGGAAAAAGTTGCAAGAGCGCTTGAGGAAGAGAGAGCTGCTGTGATAGAAGAAGCTGCAGGGATCAGGAGGTATGCTTTGCTAGGACTACATGGCTGCTGAGTAGGCCTGCTAGAAGCCCTCAATTGCAAGACTGTTCTCTAGGAGTGCTGCTGCTGCAGGCTGCCCTGTCAAAGACTGTCTGCTTGTCTGGATAAAGCTAAAAGGAATTTTGCTGCTGAGAGCCATGTGGTTGTTATACTGTTGCTGTAAGTTTTAAGTAGTACTACCATTCTAGAGATGTTACTGTTCCAGAGACTGTACTATGGTTCCAGTATTCCTTCTTTTCCAATGATTTTGCTTTTAGAAATGTCCAGAATATCCTATTGTTCTTGTCTTCTACTTCCTCGTGATGCTTTGCTACTTTCTAGTGCTTTAGAATCTGCACAGATTGGAGGTTGGCCCAGGGCTGCAGACCTGACTTCACCACTCAGGGGCTGCAATCCTGTTCTATTCCATGACCACCCTGAGTGGAAGAGTGATCCCAGACTGGACAGTGTCTGTTTTGCTTTGGTGTCTAGTAAGATCACGTTGCAATAAAGCAAGGAAGCTTAAACCTCTGCAGTGTATTAATGTGCTTTTACTAAACAAAAATGCTGTACATACAAAACTATAAAACATTTTAGAAATACAATACAAAACTGGTAGATATATATATATATATATATATATATATATATATATATATATAACAAGCAAATTGTTAAAAAAAATACTTACCAGGTTAGAGTGGGTTCACAATCTTCATAGACAACGAGGACCCAGGCTTACTCTATAAGCTTTTGCAGGAGGTTGGGGTGAAGGCGTCTTTAGGTATAACTTCATCTGACTGTACAGACCTTCCTTGGTGTTAAGTCATTATAATGTCCCCTCTTCAGTCTCTGTTGTTGGCTTTTTATTTGAAAAGTTTTATCATTCCCACATGGGTGTGGCCCCTTTGGAAATACTATTTTTCAATGGGAGAATCATTCTTCAATTCGACCTCCTAGATGGCACTGTTGTATCATACATGCTAAAGGGCATATACAGTATGTCAGAAAGTCAAGCTATTGTTATCCATTGATTACTTGGATGCAAAGTGCCTTGAGACGATTTAGTTTGCATTTGCAGAGCTATACAAGTTACTCACTCACTCACTCACTCACTCACTCACTCACTCACTCATGCTATGTAACTGAATTTAACAAGGCAAGTAATAACATACAACAATTGTAACTAAGTTTTGCATTGTTTTAGGACAGCTTGTGTAAGTGTTACCAAGGCATTTGTTTGAGAAGCCCACTCAAACATTCAAAAGTAACCTTATTTCAGTTTTTAAGACAAACTACTAAACAGATTCTTCCATGTACAATAAAGTCTGAGAATAAAAATCATAAAACAGACAAATATTTTAATAAAATGCAACACAACAGTTACCAGAAGAACCCAACTACAGCCAGGTCCATAAATATTGGGACATCGACACAATTCTAATCTTTTCTAATCTCTTGGCTCTATACACCACCACAATGGATTTCAAATCAGGTGAACAGTGTAGGAATTACAACAGTGTGTATATGTGCCTCCCACTTTTTAAGGGACCAAAAGTAATGGGACAGATTAACAATCATAAATCAAACTTTCACTTCTTAATACTTGGTTGCAAATCCTTTGCAGTCAATTACAGCCTGAAGTCTGGAATGCATAGACATCACCAGACGCTGGGTTTCATCCCTGGTGATGCTCTGCCAGGCCTCTACTGCAACTGTCTTCAGTTCCTGCTTGTTCTTGGGGCATTTTCCCTTCAGTTTTGTCTTCAGCAAGTGAAATGCATGCTCAATCGGATTCAGGTCAGGTGATTGACTTGGCCATTGCATTAAATTCCACTTCTTTCCCTTAAAAAACTCTTTGTTTGCTTTTGCAGTATGCTTCGGGTCATTTGTCCATCTGCACTGTGAATCGCCGTCCAATGAGTTCTGAAGCATTTGGCTGAATATGAGCAGATAATATTGCCCGAAACACTTCAGAATTAATCCTGCTGCTTTTGTCAGCAGTCACATCATCAATAAATACAAGAGAACCAGTTCCATTGGCAGCCATACATGCCCACGCCATGACACTACCACCACCATGCTTCACTGATGAGGTGGTATGCTTTGGATCATGAGCAGTTCCTTTCCTTCTCCATACTCTTCTCTTCCCATCACTCTGGTACACATTGATCTTGGTCTCATCTGTCCATAAGATGTTGTTCCAGAACTGTGAAGGCTTTTTTAGATGTTGTTTGGCAAACTCTAATCTGGCCTTCCTGTTTTTGAGGCTCACCAATGGTTTACATCTTGTGGTGAAACCTCTGTATTCACTCTGGTGAAGTCTTCTCTTGATTGTTGACTTTGACACACATACACCTACCTCCTGAAGAGTGTTCTTGATCTGGCCAACTGTTGTGAAGGGTGTTTTCTTCACCAGGGAAAGAATTCTTCGGTCATCCACCACAGTTGTTTTCCATGGTCTTCCAGGTCTTTTGGTGTTGCTGAGCTCACCGGTGCGTTCTTTCTTTTTAAGGATGTTCCAAACAGTTGATTGATTGACCTAATGTTTTTGCTATCTCTCTGATGGGTTTGTTTTGTTTTTTCAGCCTAATGATGGCTTGCTTCACTGATAGTGACAGCTCTTTGGATCTCATATTGAGAGTTGACAGCAACAGATTCCAAATGTAAATAGCACACTTGAAATCAACTCTGGACCTTTTATCTGCTCCTTGTAAATGGGATAATGAGGGAATAACACACACCTGGCCATGGAACAGCTGAGCAGCCAATTGTCCCATTACTTTTGGTCCCTTAAAAAGTGGGAGGCACATATACAAACTGTTGTAATTCCTACACCGTTCACCTGATTTGGATGTAAATACCCTCAAATTAAAGCGGAAAGTCTGCAATTAAAGCACATCTTGTTTGTTTCATTTCAAATTGTGGTGGTGTATAGAGCCAAGAAGATTAGAATTGTGTCGATGTCCCAATATTTATGGACCTGACTGTATAAACCCAGATTGGTGAAAGGTCACTAGGCCACCTTGTTTGTAATACAACTGTAGTTGTTGAACATTGCTTCCAGAGCTGACTGGACCTCTTAACTACCCTGGGATTACAAACACTGGTCAGTAAGCTCACCCTTCTAAAGGCTCCAATATCAGCAGAACTCTTTTTTGTATTCCACTGGCCAGTGGTAGACAGAGTCTGTGACTTAGTAGTTAGAATACACTGCTGTTGGTACTGTCATTATTTATGTTGTTACCGCTGAGCAAGCCTTGTTCCTTTTCTTCAACCTGGTGTGCTCTGGCTGGAGGGGAATGATGGCCAAGAAACCACTCAGATTGGGTCACAGGTCCAGGTAAGGATGGGTAATCATTGGTGCAGAGCAGAGAGGTTTAATACAATCCAGCATCTCTTTTAGGCTAGTGTAACAGTAATAACTTTACTTATGTTTTGTGTTCAAGTATAAATAATACCACTTTGAAATCATGACTGTGGTTTTGTTTAGCCTGCTTTTAGTGTAAGTTTTTGTGTATATGTGGGTGCTGCCATGGCTATATAACTATTTTCAAGCTTTCAGTGGATAGCGCTCATTTGTCAGATTATTTTAACTGGCATGTACTGTATGGTCCCTCTAGACTTTTTATTGACAATCTGGTAACTTCATCCATTTCATATCCTCCCACAGTACACTGGGATCAAATCTGTGGTGGTTTCAATCTACAGCAGTCTTTCTCAACCAATGTCTTGTGAAACCTTAGGGTGTCAACAGAGGTTGCTATGGATTTCTGGACCAATAAGCAACTTCTGCCTCTCAGAAGAGTACGGGTTATACTCGAGTATAAGCCGACCCGAGTATAAGCCGAGGTACCTAATGTACCACAAAAAACTGGGAAAACGTACTGACTCGAGTATAAGCCGAGGGTCAACAGTGCCCATTTGCACGCCTCACTGTGCCCATTGCAACTTCACTAAGCCACTGTTCCCATCCTCACTGTTCCCATCCTCACTGTTCCTCACTGTTCACATCCTCACTGTTCCTCACTGTTCCCATCCTCACTGTTCCTCACTGTTCCCATCCTCACTGTTCCCATCCTCACTGTTCCCCTAAAATTTAAATTGAACATTGTAAATTGTACCTGAAACAAAATAGAGAGGCTGCGGCGTCCATCGTTTAAAACTCGCGGTCTCTTCCTCTTCCCTTCCGTGATAGGCGTTTTCTAAGCAGACACAGTTCCACCTATCATGAACGTTCTCTCATGCTCAGTTTCCCAGCAGACGTCCGTGATTGGCCGAACACTGAACACAGTGCCTGCTGGGATGGGTGAGGATGAGAGAACGTTCGTGATAGGCGATTCTCAGCAGACACAGTACCCGCCTATCACGGAAGGGACCAGGAAGAGACCGAGAGATTAAAACGATGGACGCCGCAGCCTCTTAATTTTTTTTCAGGTACAATTTACAATGTTCAATTTCACTGACTCGAGTATAAGCCGAGGGGGGGGGGGGGACTTTCAGCCCCCAAAAAAAGGGCTGAAAATCTTTTGACACCAATGTTCTTTTTATCTATCTGTAAAAATGAATTCTTCTAAATGACTGCAAATGACATTGGCATTCTCACCAATGACCATCACACTAATGTACTATGAACTGTAGATATAGTAATTACTAATTCAAGTGTTCCATCATGTTGAAAAAGGTTGAGAATAGCTGATCTACAACTTTTCATCAGCTTGTGAGTCACATTCATGTAGAGTAATAAACTAATTATGAAAAATTACTCTAAATAATTCTCTAAAGCCTTCAGAAATAATAATATAAAATATGTTAATTAAATAAAGAATTAGTTGCTAGGCTTAGCTTTGGGATAAAGTGTACAACACAGTGAAAATAATATTGTTGTGCAGTGCATATATATACACTATATATATATATATATATATATATATATATATATATATGTGAAGGAAGTCCACAATATATTGCAGTTAGATTTTAAATTGATTCCATGGTTAGTGAAATGAGACTGTCCAGAAAGAAGTTTAATTTCCACTCTCAAGATGATAAGCTGTCACCATACACCTCCACACGTGAAGAAGCAGGGGGGTACACACCTCCCCCTTTAAATTAAACTCTAACCAGAATCAACTAGATCACAAGCATAAACACATAGGTTTGGTCTCTCTGCCTCCAATCACTCAGGGAAGCTGCACTAGAAGGTTGGATCACACAATGATGAGCTCATCTTTATTTTCTGTCAACCATTCTTTGGCTGTGTTCGAGGCAATGCAAGCTGCTGGCTCATTTGGAAATCCATAAATTCCTGTAGAATTGCAGGGAACAGCTATTGATCTGATCTTGTACTCTTTGCCAGTGCATTTGAAGACTTATAACATCTTTTAAGGTAATTTTTATGGCTGTCATTTAATTGTCCTCTTGCAATAGGCCCCACAGTGTGAATAACATAGGTGTGGTTCCAAGGAACAGACTGCAATTGCAATGCCTCTCAGGTGTCACCTGAGAAGCATTGCAACTGCAGTCTATTTTCCATGGAGGAACCACATGCACTGAGGTTGGCTTGTAAATTGGAGACATCCTGTAAGGACGTTATTCCACTGCATAGCTTAGTGTCATCTGCAAAGACAGAAATGTTAATTTTAATCCCAGACCCTTAATTATTTATAAAGATATTAAAAAGTAAGGGTCCCAGCACTGAACCTTGGGGTACACCACTGATAACCTTAGACCATTCTGAGTACGAGTCATTAACCACTACTCTCTGAATTCTGTCTTTACCAGCGATTGTAAATTGTTCCTTTACTATTGTTTGTCATATGCATTCAAAGACAAGTGTAGACATATCCTACTTAGGTAAACCCACATTTTCACTCATCCATTGTGAGCATGAGATTGTTCATACGTTTGTTACCATATGTAAACGATTAATGATGGTTCTCATATGTTCATGTATCTACTCGACTTTCTTATCTCAATGACATTCTTTGACATGGAAAAATTAACATCACTGAGGCCTTCAGATCAATGTTGACCATTACTCAAGATTCTGGATCTTAACATTATTCCTCTAAAATGTATTTTTTTTGTGTGTTTGTGCCTTTTTTCAAGGTTTATTTAATATAAACTCTTCATGGGAATTGGTAAGGGGTACTATTGTGCCCCTTTAATAATTCCCCCGGAAGGGGGTGGATAACTGGACACCCCATATTATAAAGGGGCTTTCAGATTCCACTATAGGTTCCCCCTGCATTACTTCCACCTCTTCTAATGGCAATGGAGGTGGAGACATTGGGGAAAGTGTTATTTGCAAGGAGGGGGTGCTTTCCCACCCCCCTTGCAAGGTACCCCCACCAATGCTGAAAAGTATGTGGCTTGGTCTGATACACGAAGGGATGGCAACACATTGCTGCACTACTTTTCCTGACCACCTGGACTGCATGCCTGATATAGGTTTGGGTGGAATATTAAGGTGAACCTCATATTGTCGCTTTAGTTTTTAAACATTGTCTGACTCTGGAATTCAACTTTGTATATTTTAAACTATTATCTTACACCAGTAGAGAGGTCCAGGGAGTTTCTATCAAACTCTCATTAAGAATTAAGTAATAACAGGTGATACAGCAGTATAAAATTGGGCAAAAGTTTTTTTTACTACAAATCAAAGAGAGGCAGATTATGCATCAGTGTAAAAATGTCCAATTTTAAATAGAAATGAGGGCTCATATTTACTAGCGAAAAGAGCACAGGTAGGGGTTTTACTACAAGAATTATTATAGTAAATAGGCTTTAGTAGCGTAAAACTAGTCAGCAGGAGGACAATTTTAAGTATCAATTTAGTCACAAATTTGCTAGAGACAAAGAGCACCGGTAGGGGTTTTACTACTAAAATTATTATATTGCAAATGATACAGCTGTACAAATGTAAAATTGGCCAGAAGCAGGACAGTTTTAACATGCTATAATAAGCCTATCTGGTATATTCCTATCTATTATTTTATCCATGGCGATGGGGGGACTTTAATTGTAAGTGATATCATATGAGATGGTGTAGGTGCACAAGTTTATTGCATCTAGTCTTATTTTTTTTTCAAACACTGAAGACATCTCAAAGAACAGATCAGGAACATGTGAATGTTGTGCTTTGAGTAGCCAAAAAAAAAAAAAAGCTTTAACATCATAAAATAAAAATCAAGAAGTCTACCTTTTTCACTTTGATTTTATTTGTACAGGTTGTTTACCCTAAAAAAAGGCTGTATCAACATACAATGAAATACATTATACTCTTATATACCCCCTGAAACAAAAGCCCATTTTGTTAGGGGAGCTTTGTTGCAAACAAAAGCAGTTCAACCTAAAATAAGAAACAAAGGTTCTATCGACATAAAATGTAAAAAATGTTTCCATAAATAAATGAAAGCTCCAAAATACTGCCTACCCTAAAACAAAAGTCCATATTTTTAAAGGGAAGTCATGTAGAAAGAGATTGGTATGAACAGTACAGAAACCGAAGGTGTCTGCTGACCTTAAATCAGTCAGAAAATAAAATTAAAGACAAATAAACCCACAAAATAAGAAAAAGGCAGCAAAGGGATTAATTGTTAAAAAAATCTAGCAATCACAATTAAAGTACAGTTTCTTAGATTTTCCTATCCTTTTCCTACAGCAGCTTTCATTATATTTAAACTATGACTGCTCTCCCCCACTCTCCCTTTAATAATCAGGGGCTGGAACATAGCAAAACCCTCCATTATTGGCCCCTCTAAGCCAGCTGACCAAAGTTCAAATTACCACATTTGTTTTCCAGGACTACAAACCTTGAATAGGCTGGGCTCACCATGAACTAATGGTACACCTTAACCTAAGCCTCACCTTTTTTCATCTTTTGAAATTGTCCTTAGTGTTGTGATTTACATATAATTGAAACTCTGCATAACTAAGAAAGGCACACCCATATTATCTGATTAAAGCATTTGTTACCCCCCCCCCCCCCCAAAAAAAAAAATTTGGATACTGCTCCTTTAACCACTTCAATACCAGGCACTTTCATGCCTTCCTGCCCAGGACAATTTTCAGCTTTCAGCGCTGTCGCATTTTGAATGACAATTGCGCAGTCAAGCAACACTGTACCTAAACAAAATGTTTATCATTTTTTTCCCACAAATAGAGCTTTCTCTTGGTGGTATTTGATCACTTCTGGAGTTTTTATTTTTTGCTAAACAAACTAAAAAAGACCAACATTTTTGGAAAAAAAAATAGTTTTTCTTAGTTTTTGTCATAAAATCTTATTTTCTCCTTCACTGAGAAGCACTAATGAGGAGGCACTTATGGGTGCGGATGAGTTGGAACTGATAAAATGGCACCTATGGGCACTGATGAGGAGACACTGATATGTAGAGTTGATGGGCACTGATAGGCGGCACCGATAGGTGGCAATGATGGGCACTGACAGGCGGCACTGATGGGCAATGACAGGCGGCACTGATGGGCACTGATAGGCGGCACTGATGGGCGGCACTGATTGGCACTGACAGGTGGCACTAATGGGCAGCACTGATGATGATGTACTGACAGGTGTTACTTCTGGGCACTGATTGGCACTGTGATGGGCACTGATTGACACTGTGGTGGGATATGATTGGCACTGTTGTGGGCACTGGTTGGCACTGATATGTGTTTTTGATGGGGCACAGACTGTCAGCTTATAGGCACTGATTGGTAGCTGATGGACACATCTGATGGGGGCTGTGCTGATTATCAATGTGCTTATTATCAGCACAGAACCCCCTTTTACAGGGATAGCCACCGATCGGCTCTCTCTGTTCGAACGAACCGAGGAATGCCGTTTACCGGCACTTCCTAGTTTGCGCGATGATCAGCTGTTATTGGTCACAGCTGATCACGTGGCAAGAAGCCTCTGTCAGAGGCTCCTTACTACGATTGGAGATGCAGTGTGTCAGACTGACACACAGCACCTCCGATCGCCGCGCTGCGTGCCCCCGCGGGCGCATGCAGGCATATTATTATGCTGGACGTCATATGACGACCAGTCAGGATAACAGAACCGCTGCCCGATTGTGAATCTGCTATAGACTGAACGGGAAGGGGTTAACTTCTTCAGCCCCAGAAGGATTTACCCCCTTAATGACTAGGCCATTCTTTGCGATATGGCACTGTGTCGCTTTAACTGACAATTGTGCGGATGTGCGATTTTGTACACTAACAAAATTGATGTCCCTTTTTTCACCACAAATATAGCTTTCTTTTGGTGGTATTTGATTACCTTTGCAGTTTTTATTTTTTGCGCTATAAACAAAAAAGACTGACAATTTAAAAAAAAAAAACATATTTTTTACTTTCTGCTATAATACATATCCAACAAAATATATAAAAAAAAAAAAAAATTATTCATCAGTTTAGGCCAATATGTATCCTGCTACATTTTTTTAACCACTTAAGCCCCGGACCATTTGGTAGCTAAAGGACCAGAGGTGAATTCAGAATTTTGCACTGCGCTGCTTTAACTGTAAATTGTGCGGACATGCAATGTTGTACCCAAACGAAATTTGCGTCCTTTTCTTCCCACAAATAGAGCTTTCTTTTAATGGTATTTGATTGCCTCTGCGATTTTTATTTTTTGTGATATAAACGGAAAAAGACCAAAAATTTTGAAAAAAAATGATATTTTCTACTTTTTGTTATAAGAAAAATCGAATAAACTCAATTTTAGTCATACATTTAGGCCAAAATGTATTCAGCCACATGTCTTTAGTAAAAAAAATGTCAATAAGCGTATATTTATTGGTTTGCGCAAAAGTTTACAAACTAGGGTACATTTTCTGGAATTTACACAGCTTTAAATTTATGACTGCCTATCTCATTTCTTGAGGTGCTAAAATGGCAGGGCAGTACAAACCCCCCCCCCCCCCCAAATGACCCCATTTTAGAAAGTATACACCACAAGAAAGTTGCTGAGAGGCATGTTGAGCCCATTGAAAATTTTTTTTTGTCCCAAGTGATTGAATAATGACAAAAAAAAAAAAATTACAAAAAGTTGTCACTAAATGATATATTGCTCACACATGCCATGGTTATATGTGGAATTGCACCCCAAAATACATTCTGCTGCTTCTCCTGAGTACGGGGATACCACATGTGTGGGACTTTTTAGGAGCCTAGCCACGTACGGGACCCCGGAAACCAAGCACCGCCTTCAGGATTTCTAAGGGCGCAAATTTTTGATTTCACTCCTCACTACCTATCACAGTTTTGAAGGCCATAAAATGCCAAAATAGCACAAAACCCCCCAAATGACCCCATTTTAGAAAGTAGACACCCCAAGGAAATTGCTGAGAGGCCTGTTGAGCCCATTGAATATTTTTTTTTGTCCCAAGTGATTGAATAATGACAAAAAAAAATAAAAATACTAAAAGTTGTCACTAAATGATATATTGCTCACACATGCCATGGTTATATGTGGAATTGCACCCCAAAATACATTTTGCTGCTTCTCCTGAGTACAGGGATACGACATGTGTGGGACTTTTTAGGAGCCTAGCCGTGTACGGGGCCCCGAAAAGCAAGCACTGCCTTCAGGATTTCTAGGCACAAATTTTTGATTTGACTCTTCACTACCTATCACAGTTTCGAAGGCCATAAAATGCCAAAATAGCACAAAACCCCCCCAAATGACCCCATTTTGGAAAGTAGACACCCCAAGCTGTTTGCTGAGAGGCATGGTGAGTATTTTACAGCTCTCATTTGTTTTTGAAAATGAAGAAAGAACATTTTTTTTTTTTCTTTTTTTTTTTCAATTTTCAAAACGTTGTGACAAAAAGTGAGATCTGCAAAATACTCACAATACCTCTCAGCAAATAGCTTGGGGTGTCTACTTTCCAAAATGGGGTCATTTGGGGGGGGTTTTGTGCCATCTGGGCATTCCATGGCCTCCGAAACTGTGATAGGCAGTGAGAAGTGAAATCAAAAATTTACACCCTTAGAAAGCCTGAAGGCGGTGATTGGTTTTTGGGGTCCCGTACGCGGCTAGGCTCCCAAAAAGTCTCACACATGTGGTATCCCCGTACTTAGGAGAAGCAACAGAATGTATTTTGGGGTGTAATTCCACATATGCCCATGGCATGTTTGAGCAATATATCATTTAGTGACAACTTTGTGCAAAAAAAAAATTGTCTTTTTTCCGCAACTTGTGTCAACATATAAAATATTCCATGGATTCGACATGCCTCTCAGTATATAGCTTGGGGTGTCTACTTTCCAAAATGGGGTCATTTGGGGGGGTTTTGAACTGTTCTGGCATTTTATACACAACATTAGGAAGCTTACATCCACTCTTCTAACCACTTGAAGACAAAGCCCTTTTTGACACTTTTTGTTTACATGAAAACATATTTTTTTTTGCAAGAAAATTATGTTGAACCCCCAAACATTATATATATTTTTAAAGCAAAGGCCCTACAGAATAAAATGGTGGGTGTTGCATTTTTTTTTCTACACAGTATTTGCGCAGCGATTTTTTAAACGCATTTTTTGGGGAAAAAATACACTTTTTTTAATTTTAATGCACTAAAACACACTATATTGCCAAAATGTTTGATGAAATAAAAAAGATGATCTTAGGCCGAGTACAAAGATACCAAACACGACATGCTTTAAAATTTCGCACAAACGCGCATTGGCGACAAACTACATACATTTTTAAAAGCCTTTAAAAGCCTTTACAGGTTACCCCGTTAGATTTACAGAGGAGGTCTACTGCTAAAATTACTGCCCTCGATCTGACCTTCGCGGTGATACCTCACATGCATGGTGCAATTGCTGTTTACATATGACGCCAGACCGACGCTTGCGTTCGCCATTGGGCAAAAGCAGGGCAGGACATGGGTGCTTTTTTTTTTTTTTATTATTAATTTTGCTTTTTTATTTTATTTTTAAATCGTTCCTTCCATATTTTATTTTTTTTTATCATTTTTATTGTTATCTCAGGGAATGTAAATATCCCCTATGATAGCAATAGGTAGTGACAGGTACTCTTTTTTTGAAAAAACTGGGGTCTAGACCCTAGATCTTTCCTCTGCCTTCAAAGCATCTGACCACACCAAGATCGGTGTGATAAAATGCTTTCCCAATTTCCCAATGGCGCTTTTTATATCCGGGGGGGGGACATTCAGTCCCATTGCTTGTAAAAGCAGTCCAGAGGCTAATTAGCCACTAGGATTGCTTTTACATGAAAGCCGGCCGCTGGCTGAAAAGAATGATACCAAGATGATACCTAAACCCGCAGGCATCAATCTGGTATAACCATTCAAAGTCCAGCAACATACCAGTACGTTGCTGGTCCTTGTTGGACATGTATTGTAATCTTTTTTTTTCATGCAGCCAGGTGGCTGAACGAAAAAAGAGATTGATCAGTGGGTATGCCCACCATTAGAATACCGCCCTTCATCCACCCACTTCTAATGATGGGCATACATGCACCATTTATATATGCCGAAGCATGGGGGCATCCTCCCGCAAAAAAGTTATGCCGCACACACATGGTCGGACTTTTCCACGGGCAAGCCTCTGTCTGAATTTCAATCGTATGTACGCGGCATTAGGAGCAAAATCACTCCTCCGCCCCTGCTGCCCCAATGCTTCGGCATATTTGCTTCTTTTTTTTTAACTGTGGTGGTGAAATCACCTCCTACAGCACTGGAGTCGCAGGGATCAGGCCTGTCTCTGCGAACGCTGCAGTTATGTGTGTTGTGTTTTGTAAGTGACAGTGATCGATCGATACTGCACTTGGGTGGCCTGGGCTGGACGGAGGGGCAAAACGCAGGTGCTAGCAGGTATCTGGGCTGATCCCGCTAACACTGCGTTTTTGGGAACCCTAAACTGCTGGGGACGCTAGTATAGATCTGATCAGATCAGATATTGATCTGTTCGGATACTATACCACTAAGGGAGGTGTATGCTTCACGCGTGGGTGTTAGCGTTACTGGCACTAACCTGACGCTGCCTGGGGTGTGACGCAGACCCTCTCTGACGCTAAAACCTAATTGATATCACCCGCCGGGCGATCAGGGGGTTAAACCTTTATTGGGTTATATACGGCGGGTGCCCTGACACTATAAAAAGCAAACTAACTAACCAGCGTCACCCGTAACACTTATATGATGATCACTGGTGAAAGGGTTAACTAAGGGCAATTAGGGGGTTAAAACCTTTATTAGATAATATATGGGGGTACCTGACGCTATAAAAACCTGCGGCGAACCTAAAAAAAATTACTGGCTACCGATCTGCATCACCGACGCTAAGACAGCGATCAGAAAAATGATCGCTTAGCGACAGTGGTGATAGGGGGTGAAAGGGTTACCTGGGGGGTGATCAAGGGGGTTAAACCTTTATTAGATAATTTATGGGGGTACCTGACGCTATAAAAACCTGTGGCGAACCTAAAAAAAATTACTGGCTACCGATCTGCATCACCGACGCTAAGACAACGATCAGAAAAATGATCGCTTAGCGACAGTGGTGATAGGGGGTGAAAGGGTTACCTGGGGGGCGATCAAGGGGGTTAAACCTTTATTAGATAATTTATGGGGGGTACCTGACGCTATAAAAACCTGCGGCGAACCTAAAAAAAAAATACTGGCTACTGATCTGCATCACCGACGCTAAGACAGCGATCAGAAAAATTATCGCTTAGCGACAGTGGTGATAGGGGGTGAAAGGGTTACCTGGGGGGCGATCAAGGGGGTTAAACCTTTATTAGATAATTTATGGGGGTACCTGACGCTATAAAAACCTGCGGCGAACCTAAAAAAAATTACTGGCTACCGATCTGCATCACCGACGCTAAGACAGCGATCAGAAAAATTATCGCTTAGCGACAGTGGTTATAGGGGGTGAAAGGGTTACCTGGGGGACGATCAAGGGGGTTAAACCTTTATTAGATAATTTATGGGGGGACTTGACGCTATAAAAACCTGCGGCGAACCTAAAAAAAAAATACTGGCTACCGATCTGCATCACCGACGCTAAGACATCGATCAGAAAAATGATCGCTTAGCGACAGTGGTGATAGGGGGTGAAAGGGTTACCTTGGGGGCGATCAAGGGGGTTAAACCTTTATTAGATAATTTATGGGGGTACCTGACACTATAAAAACCTGCGGCGAACCTAAAGAAAATTACTGGCTACCGATCTGCATCACCGACGCTAAGACAGCGATCAGAAAAATGATCGCTTAGCGACGGCGGTGCTAGGGGGTGAAAGGGTTATCTGGGGGGTGATCAAGGGGTTAAAACTTTATTAGGGGGGGTTAGGGGGCTACACTGGACCTAAAACTAAATGTAGTGACACTTTTACAGTCACAAATGTCACTGATTGCAGTGATCAGTAAATAAATGGTCACTGCAATCAGTGACACTGTGACTGGGGGCTGGGGGGTGATCTGGGGGGACCTGGGGGGGCGATTTATGTGCCTATGTGTGCCCGTGTTAGTGTAGTGTTTGTGCACTAACCCTGATGTCTTCTCTTGTACGGCGCTCTGTATATGTGAGCGCCGCACAGGAGATGACATCACTTCCTCCTGCTTCCTCTGTCTGTGTGTACATTCGACAGACAGAGGGGGCATTTCCATTCGCCGGGAGCGATTGTGGGGGGGTGGCCGGAATCGAACGGCCGTCCCATGTCGGATCGCTCCCAGACGAATTCCGACCGCTCACTGTACAGAAGGGGGGTCCGATCGGACCCCCAACTGTACAAAGGCAATCACGTATGCTCTACGTGATTGTGCCTGTCGGTGCCATTGTGCCGACGTATATATACAGTGAGCGGTCGTTAAGTGGTTAATAAGCGTATATTGATTGGTTTGCGCAAAAGTTATAGCGTCTACAAAATAGGGGAAATATTTAGGGACTTTTTTTTATTGTTTTTACTGGTAAGGGTGGGGATGAGCGATTTTTAGCGGGGGTGCAACATTGCGGCAGCCAAATCTGACCCTAAGTGAGACTTTTTGGTGACTAGTGACACCTATACAGTGATCAGTGCTATAAAAATGCCCCGATCACTGTATAAATGGCACTGGCAGGGAAGGGGTTAACACTAGGCAGCGATCAAGGGGTTAAGTGTTCCCTAGGGAGGTGATTCTAACTGTCAGAGGGATGGACTGACTGGGAGTAGAGAGAGATCGCTGTTCCTGATCACTAAGAACAGCTGATCTCTCTCTCCTCCTCTGTCATAAAGGGGATCCGCCTTGTTTACATAGGCAGATCCCCGTTCTTCCTCTCTCCACCGTGATCGCTGGTGGCCGGTGGATATCGAGTCCGCCGGACCGGCGGGCGATCTCCCGCGGCGCGCCAAAGTACCACATGCACAGACCAAAATACAGGTATGTCAGTTTGCGTGGCCGAGCAGCCTTGCCGCAGCATATATGCGGAAGGAGATCGGCAAGTGGTTAAAGCATGTTATACAGCACAATGCTTGTGCTGTGTAATTCGGCCCCCTGTAACACCTGAAATACCTGGCTGATCCTGCCGGTTTCTACCCTCCACTTTGTATGCTGACCACGATATATCAGGGTGACTGGTCAGCTTACGTGCCTCCATCATATGCTGCTATTTGCAGATCTCCTCTGTCTCCCTCTGTCCTCCTTCCCCCTCAACTCCCTGCCTGTCAGCTCTCACTACCACTGCTTTGCTCCTCACCCTGCTGCTTCAAAATCATCTCATCTTTATATCATCCCCTCTGTCAGATAAAAAGCTGTATCCTAGTGCCTGTGATTTATAAAAAAAAGCAAATATCTACCTGTTTTAACAGCGTCTTCCAGCTATCATGTGACTCCAGGCTATCTCCTCCTCGCCTCTCCAGCTGATGTCAGCAGGGGAATCTCAGCCCCGCCCGGTTAATCTATCAGACGGGGAGAGCTGAGAGCCTGGAGTCACCTGATCACTGGGAGAGGCTGTGAAAACAGGGAGAAATCTGCCACGTCTGGGGATGATTAGGGATGAGCTTCGTGTTCGAGTCGAACATACGTTCGACTCGAACATCGGCTGTTCGATCGTTCGACGAAGATCGAACGATTTGGGCCGTTCGCGCCAAATTCGAGTGACGCGAACGGCCCACAATGCACTACGCCATCGCAGTGTCATCCAGGCGCTGTGATTGGCCAAGCATGCACTGTGACCCCGCATGCTTGGCCAATCACAGCGCCGGCAGCGAGGACAGCAATGATTGGCCACAGGCAGGATGCCTGTGGCCAATTATTGCTGAGGGTGTTTAGTACACGCCCCACACTATAAAAGGCCGCCAGCACGGCGGCCTAGTGTAGTGTGTTCCGGAGCAGGGAAAGAGAAGCATAGGCAGGGACAGTGACATTTATTTCTTTCTTGCTTAACCTGGATTCCTTTAGTTTAGGGAAAGAGAAGGATAGGTAGGGAGAGTGTCAGTGTGTTTTACTGTGCGAATCCTTGTTTCTAGGGACAAAGAAGGAAAGTGAGGGGAATTCTCCTTGTGCTATAGTGTGCTTTAAAAAAACATTTTTTCTAGGGACAGAAAACTCTAGGTAGGGAGAGTGTCAGTTTCTTTCACTGTGCGAATCCTTGTTTCTAGGGACAGGGAAGGACAGTGAGTGAATTCTCCTTGTGCTATAGTGTGCTTTAAAAAAACATTTTTTCTAGGGACAGAAAACTCTAGGTAGGGAGAGTGTCAGTTTCTTTCACTGTGCGAATCCTTGTTTCTAGGGACAAAGAAGGAAAGTGAGGGGAATTCTCCTTGTGCTATAGTGTGCTTTAAAAAAACATTTTTTCTAGGGACAGAAAACTCTAGGTAGGGAGAGTGTCAGTTTCTTTCACTGTGCGAATCCTTGTTTCTAGGGACAGGGAAGGACAGTGAGTGAATTCTCCTTGTGCTATAGTGTGCTTTAAAAAAACATTTTTTCTAGGGACAGAAAACTCTAGGTAGGGAGAGTGTCAGTTTCTTTCACTGTGCGAATCCTTGTTTCTAGGGACAAAGAAGGAAAGTGAGGGGAATTCTCCTTGTGCTATAGTGTGCTTTAAAAAAACATTTTTTCTAGGGACAGAAAACTCTAGGTAGGGAGAGTGTCAGTTTCTTTCACTGTGCGAATCCTTGTTTCTAGGGACAGGGAAGGACAGTGAGTGAATTCTCCTTGTGCTATAGTGTGCTTTAAAAAAACATTTTTTCTAGGGACAGAAAACTCTAGGTAGGGAGAGTGTCGGTTTCTTTCACTGTGCGAATCCTTGTTTCTAGGGACAAAGAAGGAAAGTGAGGGGAATTCTCCTTGTGCTATAGTGTGCTTTAAAAAAACATTTTTTCTAGGGACAGAAAACTCTAGGTAGGGAGAGTGTCAGTTTCTTTCACTGTGCGAATCCTTGTTTCTAGGGACAGGGAAGGACAGTGAGTGAATTATCCTTGTGCTATAGTGTGCTTTAAAAAACATTTTTTCTAGGGACAGAAAACTCTAGGTAGGGAGAGTGTCAGTGTCTTTTACTGTGCGAATCCTTGTTTCTAGGGACAAAGAAGGAAAGTGAGGGGAATTCTCCTTGTGCTATAGTGTGCTTTAAAAAAACATTTTTTCTAGGGACAGAAAACTCTAGGTAGGGAGAGTGTCAGTTTCTTTCACTGTGCGAATCCTTGTTTCTAGGGACAGGGAAGGACAGTGAGTGAATTCTCCTTGTGCTATAGTGTGCTTTAAAAAAACATTTTTTCTAGGGACAGAAAACTCTAGGTAGGGAGAGTGTCAGTGTCTTTTACTGTGCGAATCCTTCTTTCTAGGGACAAAGAAGGAAAGTGAGGGGAATTCTCCTTGTGCTATAGTGTGCTTTAAAAAAACATTTTTTCTAGGGACAGAAAACTCTAGGTAGGGAGAGTGTCAGTTTCTTTCACTGTGCGAATCCTTGTTTCTAGGGACAGGGAAGGACAGTGAGTGAATTCTCCTTGTGCTATAGTGTGCTTTAAAAAAACATTTTTTCTAGAGACAGAAAACTCTAGGTAGGGAGAGTGTCAGTTTCTTTCACTGTGCGAATCCTTGTTTCTAGGGACAAAGAAGGAAAGTGAGGGGAATTCTCCTTTTGCTATAGTGTGCTTTAAAAAAACATTTTTTCTAGGGACAGAAAACTCTAGGTAGGGAGAGTGTCAGTTTCTTTCACTGTGCGAATCCTTGTTTCTAGGGACAGGGAAGGACAGTGAGTGAATTCTCCTTGTGCTATAGTGTGCTTTAAAAAAACATTTTTTCTAGGGACAGAAAACTCTAGGTAGGGAGAGTGTCAGTTTCTTTCACTGTGCGAATCCTTGTTTCTAGGGACAGGGAAGGACAGTGAGTGAATTCTCCTTGTGCTATAGTGTGCTTTAAAAAAACATTTTTTCTAGGGACAGAAAACTCTAGGTAGGGAGAGTGTCAGTGTCTTTTACTGTGCGAATCCTTGTTTCTAGGGACAAAGAAGGAAAGTGAGGGGAATTCTCCTTGTGCTATAGTGTGCTTTAAAAAAACATTTTTTCTAGGGACAGAAAACTCTAGGTAGGGAGAGTGTCAGTTTCTTTCACTGTGCGAATCCTTGTTTCTAGGGACAGGGAAGGACAGTGACTGAATTCTCCTTGTGCTATAGTGTGCTTTAAAAAAACATTTTTTCTAGGGACAGAAAACTCTAGGTAGGGAGAGTGTCAGTTTCTTTCACTGTGCGAATCCTTGTTTCTAGGGACAAAGAAGGAAAGTGAGGGGAATTCTCCTTGTGCTATAGTGTGCTTTAAAAAAACATTTTTTCTAGGGACAGAAAACTCTAGGTAGGGAGAGTGTCAGTTTCTTTCACTGTGCGAATCCTTGTTTCTAGGGACAGGGAAGGACAGTGAGTGAATTCTCCTTGTGCTATAGTGTGCTTTAAAAAAACATTTTTTCTAGGGACAGAAAACTCTAGGTAGGGAGAGTGTCAGTTTCTTTCACTGTGCGAATCCTTGTTTCTAGGGACAAAGAAGGAAAGTGAGGGGAATTCTCCTTGTGCTATAGTGTGCTTTAAAAAAACATTTTTTCTAGGGACAGAAAACTCTAGGTAGGGAGAGTGTCAGTTTCTTTCACTGTGCGAATCCTTGTTTCTAGGGACAAAGAAGGAAAGTGAGGGGAATTCTCCTTGTGCTATAGTGTGCTTTAAAAAAACATTTTTTCTAGGGACAGAAAACTCTAGGTAGGGAGAGTGTCAGTTTCTTTCACTGTGCAAATCCTTGTTTCTAGGGACAGGGAAGGACAGTGAGGGAAATTCTCCTTGTGCTATAGTGTGCTAAAGCATTCCTCATCAACCATCTTTGAAATCCTTGTTTTTTTGACAGTCAGGGAAATTGTTGTTGTGCTATTCTGTGCAAAAGCAATCATCCTCAACCATATTTAGAAATCCTTAAGTAAAGGGACAGAGAAGGACACCTGAAGGTAGCCCTTATTGCTTTTTTCCCATCTCCCTGCAGGCCATCTATTAGAATGTCTGGAAGGCAAACAAGGAGAGGCAGACAGTCAGGAGGCAATAAAAGAGGGCAAGCAGGCTCTGTGTCTGGGGGCAACAGTGCTGGTCGTGGACGCGGTGCATTGTCATCAGCACATGGCCATGGGACACGCTTGTCCTTCTTTTCGGCAGCTGGACATGTTGAGCCACATCATGCCGAAGACTTGGTAGAGTGGATGACCAAGCCCTCCTCCTCCTCCTCATCCTCTCTCACCCAGGCTCAGGGTACTGGCAAAGCAGCTGCCAAAGCGTCCTCTTCCCTGGTATCAATGTCAGACTCATCATCAGTCACTCCTTCCCTAGACCCACCATGTCCTCCTCCTGAGGAGTCCCCCGAACTGTTTGAGCACAGTGTTGGGTACATGCTCCAGGAGGATGCCCAGCGTTTCGAAGGGTCTGATGATGAAACCCAGCTACAGGAAGGCAGTAGCGTGAGAGCAGACAGAGGGGATGCTCAAGAAGGACACCAATCTGGCAGTCATGTTCCAGCAGCTGCAGCATACTGCCAGATTGGCTCCAGTGATGAGGAGGGAGGGGATGATGAGGTCACTGACTCCACGTGGGTGCCTAATAGTAGAGAGGAGGAGGAGGAGGATGAGGAGGAGGCACATCTCCAACGAGGCAGGATGCCCTTTGGTGGCCAGCGTAAGGGCAGTACACCGACGGAATCACACCGCAGAGCTCCGCCTGTGCAGGGCGCTGCCTCTGCCCGTCATTCAAAAAGTTCCTTGGTGTGGGCCTTTTTTGAGGCTAGTGCATCAGATCGCACAGCTGCTGTTTGCAACATATGTCTCAAGCGTATATCGCGTGGCCAAAACATCAGCCGCTTGGGTACCACATGCCTGACCAGACATATGTTGACCTGCCATGCAGCTCGTTGGCAAGCCTACCTCAAAGACCCACACCAAAGAACAAAGCGGACCTCTCCTTGCACCGCATCAGCTGGGATCTCCAACCCCACTATAACTTCAGTCCTCTCTGAAACATGCACTGAGAGGAATGAAGGTGTAGAATTAGGTGTGTCACAGCCAAGTACTTGCGGCCACTCTGCTAGCAGTACACCGACGTCCGATTCTAGCAGGCAAATTTCCCTGCCCCAGCTGCTGGACCGTCGAAAGAAGTTCACTCCCAGCCATCCACATGCCCAGCGGTTGAATGCTAGCTTGGCTAAATTGCTAGCGCTTCAACTGCTGCCTTTTCAGTTGGTAGACTCGGCCCCCTTCCGTGAGTTTGTGCAATGTGCGGTTCCTCAGTGGCAGGTTCCCAAACGCCACTTTTTCTCACGGAAGGCTATTCCGGCTCTCTACCGGCATGTGGAAGGCAATGTCTTGGCCTCGCTGGACAGGGCGGTCAGCAGTAAGGTGCATATTACCGCTGACTCATGGTCCAGCAGGCATGGACAGGGACGTTACCTTTCTTTCACGGCCCATTGGGTCACTCTTTTGGCAGCTGGGAAGGATGCAGGACAAGGTGCAGTAGTGTTGGAGGTTGTTCCACCGCCACGCCTCCAAAATGCTACTACTGGTTGTGACACACCTCTCTCCTCCACCCCCTCCTCTTCTTCTTCCTCCATGGCCTCTTCCTGTGGTTTGTCCTATGAACTAGCGGTGCTCCGTAGCCGTTCACGGGGCTACGCAAGTACGCAGGCAAAAAGATGCCATGCCGTGCTTGCGCTGGTGTGTTTGGGGGACAGAAGCCACACTGGGGCAGAGGTCCTGTCTGCTCTGCAGGGCCAGGCCGAGAGGTGGTTGACGCCACGCCAGCTTAAGCCAGGAATGGTGGTTTGCGACAATGGCACCAACCTCCTCTCCGCCCTCCGACAGGGACAACTGACCCATGTGCCCTGTGTGGCTCACGTCCTTAACCTGGTGGTGCAGCGGTTCTTGGGCAGGTACCCGGGCTTACAGGATGTCCTGAGGCAGGCCAGGAAAGTCTGTGTGCATTTCCGCAGATCTTATAATGCCAGTGCTCGCCTGGCTGAGCTGCAAAAGGAGTTGAACCTGCCCAAGAACCGCCTTATATGTGACATGCCCACCAGGTGGAACTCAACGTTGGCCATGCTGCAGCGGCTGCACATGCAGCAGAGGGCCATCAATGAGTACCTGTGCGACTACGGCACCAGGACAGGGTCAGGGGACCTTGGTTTTTTTTCTCCACGCCAGTGGGGCATGATCAGGGATGCATGCACTGTCCTGGCACCATTTGAGGAGGCCACGAGGATGGTGAGCAGTGACAGTGCATGCATCAGTGACACTGTACCTCTTGTCCACCTGTTGGAGCACACGCTGCGTGGAATAATGGACAGGGCACTTGAGGCAGAACAGAGGCAGGAAGAGGAGGACTTCCTTGCCTCTCAAGGCCCCCTTTACCCAGACAGTGTTCCTTCTGTCCCACCCATCGCACAGGAAGAGGAGGAGGAGGAGGAGGAGGAGGAGGATTGTGTCAGCATGGAGGTGGAGGCTGGCACTCAGCATCATCAGCAGCAGTCTTTTAGGGATGATTTACAGTCCCAAGAAACCAGTGGACTTGTACGTGGCTGGGAGGAGGTGGCTGCGGATCATGTCGTCCTTAGTGACCCAGAGGACTCCGGAGCGAATGCCTCAGCAAACCTACGCTGCATGGCCTCCCTGATCCTGCAAAGTCTGCGGAAGGATCCTCGTATTCTTCGGATCAAGGAGAGGGACCATTACTGGCTGGCCACTCTCCTTGATCCACGGTACAAGGGTAAGGTTGCGGACCTTATGTTACCGTCGCAGAGGGAGCAGAGGATGAGACAACTCCGGGAGGCCTTGCAGAAAGGTCTGTGCAACCCGTTCCCAGAGACTGGGAGGTTACAAACTCCTGGTCCTGGACAACGAGTTGCTGAGGCTTCGGCCAGTCAAAGAAGGAGCGGTGGGGAAGGTGGCCGTCTGACCGATGCGTTCAGACAATTCTTTAGTCCGCAGCCCCAAAGTATGATCGGTTCCAGCAACCATCGCCAGCGTCTGATAAACATGGTGCAGGAATATCTAGGGGCAAGGTCAGACTTGGACACCTTCCCCACCGAAAATCCTCTGGCTTACTGGGTCTTGAGGATGGATCACTGGCCAGAGCTTGCACAGTATGCAATTGAGCTACTGGCCTGTCCTGCATCCAGCGTTCTTTCGGAACGCACATTCAGTGCTGCTGGAGGATTTGTCACGGATCACAGGGTGCGCCTGTCCACCGACTCGGTTGATCGACTGACTTTCATCAAGATGAACCAGTCTTGGATCACCACCAGCTACCACACACCTGATGCTGATATAACAGACTAATTGATTTTAACATGTCACATCCCTTCAAGACTGATGCTGATGCTGAGTGCCTGTGCTGTTATGTTGACTGGCTATCCTCCTCCTCCGAGTCCTCAATGATACGATTGATGATGATAGCTTGGAAGATCATTTTTGTTTATGGGTGCCGCCACCAGTGGCTAAGGCCCAATTTTTCAGCCCCTGTTTTACAGGGGCGTGTAATTACAATTTTTTTAGCAATAATTTGCCATAGGGCTCATTGCTGTGCTCCAAGTACAGTATCTGTGAGGGGTTGGAGTGTTGTGGCACCAGTGCCTAAGGCCCAATTTTTCAGCCCCTGTTTAACAGGGGCGTGTCATTACAATTTTTGAAGCAATACTTTGCAACAGGGCTCATTGCTGTGCTCCAAGTACAGTATCTGTGAGGGGTTGTAGTGTTGTGCCACCAGTGCCTAAGGCCCAATTTTTCAGCCCCTGTTCAACAGGGGCATGCAATTACAATTCTTGATCTAATAATTCACAGCAGGGCCCATTGCTGCACCCACCAAGAGTAACTCTGAGGGCTTACAGTGTTGTGGCAACGCCACCACCACCACCACCACGAAAGGCCCAATTTTTCAGCCCCTGTTCAAAAGGGGCATGTAATTACAATTCTTGATCTAATAATTCACAGCAGGGCCCATTGCTGCACCCACCAAGAGTAACTCTGAGGGCTTACAGTGTTGTGGCAACGCCACCACCACCACCACCACCACGAAAGGCCCAATTTTTCAGCCCCTGTTCAAAAGGGGCATGTAATTACAATTCTTGATCTAATAATTCACAGCAGGGCCCATTCCTGCACCCACCAAGAGTAACTCTGAGGGCTTACAGTGTTGTGGCAACACCACCACCACCACCACCACCACGAAAGGCCCAATTTTTCAGCCCCTGTTCAACAGGGGCATGCAATTACAATTCTTGATCTAATAATTCACAGCAGGGCCCATTGCTGCACCCACCAAGAGTAACTGTCAGGGCTTACAGTGTTGTGGCACCAGCACCACCATCAAAGGCCCAATTTTTACTACCACTGTTCAACAATTATATGTAATTAAAATTCCTGATATAATAGTTGACAGCAGGGCGTTCCAGCACCAACCAAGAGTAACTGTGAGTGCTTACAGTGTTGTGCCAACACCAACAACTAAGGGGCCTATTTCTGCAGAGTATATACGGCAGGTCCCTACTTTCAAACATCCAACTTACAAACGACTCCTACTTGCAAACGCAAGAAGACAACAGGAAGTGAGAGGAAATCTACCACTAGGAAGGAAAATTCTCTCCTGTAAGAATAAATATGGGAGAAAGGTGTCTCCTCTGTACTGATGCTTTATCAGCAATCCTTGTTTCAAGAAAAACACCACATTTCAAAAACAGTTGTCATTGGGACGGAAAGTGAGGTGAAATGTTCTGAACAGGGGCACAGACAGCAAAACAAATGTTACAGGGGTGATAACCCTTACCTATGTTTTCCAAAAAGTTTAAAAATAGATTTTTGGTCTGGAGCTACACTTCAACAATGTACCTGTTCAAAATTACAAACAGATTCTACATAAGAACAAACCTACAGTCCCTGTCTTGTATGCACCGCCTGTATACGGCTGTTCAGAGTATATAGGGCCTTTTTTATTTTATGTGCGGGGTTCCCCTTAATATCCATACAAGACCCAAAGGGGCTGGTAATGGGCTGGGGTGGGGGGGGGGGGGTCATGGGGTAGCTATGCCATTTTTCTTAAAGAATTTCATCCATATTACCGGGACTAGACATTACATTAAAGCCGCAAGCAGTTTTAAATGGCTTTTTTTTCCTTTAGAAGTGTCATTTTGTGCAGGGACAGTTCTAAACACGGGAAACACGTGGCACTTCACAGGCATACTTTAGACACCCCCCAGGTACGATATTTAAAGGAATATTTGACTTTTTTTTTCACTTTATGCATCATTAAAATGACTGCTCCCGAAAAACGACCGTTTTTAAAACTTCTTTTTGCATTGATACATGTCCCCTGGTGCAGAACCCGGGTTCCCAAACCCTTTTTAGGACAATAACATGCATAATAGTTGTTATAATTAGCACTTTAGAATTCGAACGTTCGCATCCATTGTATTTAATAGGGTTCTATTGTTCGTACGAACTTTCGGTCCGTTCGCGGGTTCCGGTGCGAACCGAACCCGGGGGTGTTCGGCTCATCACTAGGGATGATATAAAGATGAGATAGTGGCTTAACAACCACTTTAAGCTCTATAACATTCTTGATGAACTGCCTTCTCATTAGACAGAGCGGATGATGCTGGTTCATTGCCAGGTAGTAGACTGGAGGTGGAGAGGGGAAACTGGAATGTGATAAGCTAAACCAGGTAATAGATAGGCGGCTCCCCAGTTTGACAGTTCTGGACCACTCCCACTCAGAGACACACAGCCGGAATCTCTCCGAGGCTTATCGAGGCTCCAGCTGCTGCTGACACATGGCGCTCCTGGACTCCTTCATAGAGACTTCTCTGCGGTTCTCCTGTGATCCAGTGATACTGCATGTGGAAGCTCCTACCCGCTCTAGCAGCCTGCAAGTACACCCCATATTGTTCACTCACGTTTGAGTGTTTTTACTACATATACTGAATAAATCCTATGCTGCTTAAGGATTGGCTTGGCGCTTCTCTCTTTGCCTTTTGTTTTTTTTTTAAACCAGGTAATAGGGATGTTACTTGCCTGACCATGCAGTAAAAAATCCTGGCAGGTAAAATTGTTAACATATGTGAATTGGAACAGTGTATTTAGCTGTTTGCCTGGAAAACTACTTTATATGTACCTTGCATCAGAAACAGCAAAAATGAGCCAAGCTACTGACCAGCAAGTTAAGGAATTTTGCTAATAAAGGTATACATTTTATTATATTTTTATGTTAACCTATTTTGAGTAAACTTTTTAAAACTGACCACAGAGTAACATAGCTTACGCTCAGTAAAAACCACAAGTTCAAACAATTAGGTTTTGCCGCCATCCTTCCTTTTTTCTTAAAAAACGTCCCTATTAGCTTATTTTTATGATGGTCTACCTCCATTACCAACAGGAGAGTTCTGTAAACCGGAGGGGGTGTGGCCTAAAATGGAGATTTGCATGCAGTTTCAGCTGCCTCCATATATTTCTGTCTCTGGACTGCTGATTGTTCTGAACATGAGGGGTATTTTTGTAGCATAATGTTTGCCTATGCATTTTGCCACCATATGCACTGTGTGAACTGACCAGGTTTATTTTAAAAACGATTACATATTAATGTAAATTTTTAATTTAATATTGATTTGTTTATAGTAGTGATCTATTCTTGTACGCAATATGGCTGCTGTTGTCATATATTCCCTTGTGTCAGTCACTGTTTTCAAAGCCCCACATGGCTGAGCTCATAAAAAATAGCATCCCGACTAATGGATACTCATGAGTAAAATGTTCCATATTGCCCACTTCAGCGGCGATTCATGTAGAAGAGGAAAACTGGGACATGTTTTGGTAGTTTGAAGGCCATTTAATACAAGTCATTTTTCATGAATTATTGAAGACAAGCACAAAATAGTGTCTACAACAGGGGCTGAGAAATACAGTATCCATGAAGTTGCCGGAATACATGGTGGATGACATAGAATTAATGGCTTATCCAGAGCATATACATGTTTTTAGAGATGTTTTATGACTTCAGAAGGGAAGTAGTCTGAAGAGGCTGGATGTGTAATCTAGCTCCAGCCATCTGTGGCTGTCAAGACAGGAAGGATCCTGTTCAATTAGTGTTGTAAAATAAAATACTTTTTAAAGGAAATAAACACTTCAAGAGCTAAGATTCATGCTTTCAAATATATACAAGGTTTGAATTTTTAATTAGGACTGCTAATTACAGTCATCAGAAAGCAGAATAGATTTTTACCTTGCATTTAGCAGACAAGCCTTCAACCCCAGTGTATTTTTCAATTTCATTAATATTTGATGAAAATGGCCCTTGCAGCTTCAGCCTATTCTTTGCCTCCCAGAAAACTGCCCTGCATTATAGATTCCAATGCCTTTAAGCCATGTACATTAGAAAGATGACAAAATGCAAAACAGCGCCCTGTCAACCACTGCATCAATTGATTCTATTACATAGTGTAAAAACAGTTGGGTGTGAGTTATAATCTTACTGACACTAATGATGAAACAAGACACCACTGGCTCAGAGCAGTCATTAGCTGTGTGCCAGAAATTAATGATTCTAATATTTTTGGACAAATTAACCTTAATGAACTGACCTAGTGTATAATGCTGATCTAACACACTAAAGAATAGTAAATTATTAAGTTACTACATGACCCATACTGAGAACACCATCATCAAATGACTAGACAGAAATGTAAACTAGGAAGTAATAATAAACTTGGTTTACATCTTTTAGAAATTGTGTTTTAGAGAATTATTTAGCCCCCCGGTTCACACTGTCAGATTGCATGTGATTCGCACAGGAATTGCACTGCATTCCTGTGCAAATCACATGCGATTCTGTGTGGTGCGATTTGAGTCAATTCATTTTGAATGGCTCAAATCTTACCACATCCACATCAAAAATGTTTAGGCAGCTTTTTTTAGTTAGAATTGGATCGCATGGGTCTTTATCCGGTTCAGGCAAATGCACTGTATTTTGTGAACTGCTTTTGGGGTGTCGTTAACATTAATTGACACCTGAAGCAGATTGCATGAACACAGTGCGATTGCTATGCTGAGAGATGTGATGCGGGAAACGCACTCTTTATCCCACGCCTGGGACCTAACAGTTCAGACTGCCCAACAGCCCTCTAAAGGAATATACTGTACATTTAAATAACAAATACAAAAATTTCCTTTAATTATGTTTATAATTGTCTAGAAATCTCTACTTTTAGAAAAAGTGCTTGGGTAAAAGCAAAACTTTCGGTGTACATATGTAGCGGCCTCCTCACTCCCCTCTTTCTCTCGTCTCGTCTTTCTCTTGTCTAGGGGTATCTTAGAGGGGAGGGAGCGGGGACACCACGCCTGGCTTCCACCACATGTGTCAGTGCGGTATAAGCAACGTTCTTGTATTACCTTCGGGTCAGTGCTGTGCACCTGGATCCTCCCTCCAAGAGTCACCTTGAACAATGTCTGTTAGGAAATGAGCCCCACACCATAAAAGTTCAACACTCCTTTATTCTTCTCGAATGAACACAATCAGTTGAACTCCCCTGGTAGAAACAGAACAGAAAAGGAGGTGTGGATGCGAATAGGCCCAGACACAATGTAGTTCTCCACTTTCCTTCCTGAAAGTGGGTTACGGTCTCCGCACAAGGGGGAATTTCCTTCCAGGTGGTCTCCGACGAGAGGCTCACCTGTCACCGGCAATATGCTGCACTGGGTCTTCAAGTGAGGAGCTCCCCCCGGTCCATTGCGCCTTCCGGATTTGGGTACCCACTCCCGGGGTTCCCTAGGATCTCCTTCCCTCGCGGAGCTCAGTGTTGGCCACTGAGCTCCGGACCTCCATCTGAGTACCTCACCCCAGGCTAAAGGTGCCTGGGATGGAACACGACCTCCAATTGTCCTCTAGGCCTAGGCCACCCAGAGGACCGACACGAACCACCATCCACAAGCTGAAGGTGCTTGGGACTCCGACCCCGTGACAAAGATGGCCAGCCCCTTTATACCCTCTCCCAGCAAGCACAGCGGGTTCCCCGCCCCACCATACTGCTGCCGAGGGAGGAGAAAAAGGAGGCACAGCACACAGCAATGATTCAACCCCAGCCCAGGGCGACAGCGCCACCCACTGGGCTGCAGGGAATTACACATCACTGATGTCTCTGCCAAGTTCAAATTTACACCCGGGAAAGTACATACCCGCAACACATACAAATACACTCAGTGGCCACTTTATTAGGCATACCAGCTTCTTAACACAAGTAGCCAACAATATACAGTATCTCACAAAAGTGAGGACACGCCTCAAATTTTTGAAAATATTTTATTATACTGTATCTTTTCATGTGACAGCACTGAAGAAATTACACTTTACTACAATGTAAAGTAGTGAGTGTACAGCTTGTATAACAGTGTAAATTTGCTGTCCCCTCAAAATAACTCAACACGCAGCCATTAATGTCTAAACCACTGGCAACAAAAGTGAGTGAAACCCTAAGTGAAAATTTTCAAATTGGGCCCAAGGTGTCAATATTTTGTGTGGCCACCATTATTTTCCAGCACTGCCTTAACCCTCTTGGGCATGGAGTTCACCAGAGCTTCACAGGTTGCCACTGAAGTCCTCTTCCACTCCTCCATGATGGCATCATGGTCATGGAGCTGGTGGATGTTGGAGACCTTGCGCTCCTCCACCTTCCATTAGAGGATGCCCCACAGATGCTCAATAGGGTTTAGGTCTGGAGACATGCTTGGCCAGTCCATCACCTTGATCGTCTTGGAGTAGTGTTTGGGGTCGTTATGTAGGAATACTAGTGCACTTAAACAACCAGCGATAAAGTTCACATATGTGCTACAAATAATAGATACAATATTTCTGGGTAACTGTTTCATTCATCACAAAAGAACGTCTTTGGAAAATGGATACACTACCACTAACCAGGTAAATTATCCACAGAACTAAACATATTCTGAACATCAAATGCGCTCCAGCTGTGTTATCCACCACTACCTTCAGAATGGCTCATTCAGGGCCTCCGATGGGGGGAATCAGCGGTCCTCCTGAAAGGTGCCCGGGCACACAGGGAAGCTCGAACAGCAGGGGGAATCGGTGCGGCAGAGCGGAGGGACTGCAGCAGATGAAAGCCGGTTTCTCTTTCTCCTGCCGGCTTCCAGCTGCTGCAGGTAGAGACGCAGACACAGGTCATCATTTCTGTAATTGATTCCCCTGCACAGAGTCCCCTCCCTGTTTTGTCTGCCTCTGATTCCCCCCCCCCCCCACCTTGGGTCCTTGTCACTGTGCCGGCCCCCTACGGCCCCTTCCAGCTTTGTTGCCGGCTTCCCTGTCCCACTGGCTGCCGCGACTACCGGGCATGTCAGGATGGAGAGCAAAGGGAGGGTCTGGTAAATATGTGCAGTTTATGAATGCTGTCTCCTCTTCATTCATCTTCTGTAGCTGATGCAACAGAGAAAGTAATTGAAGAATGTGTGTCCTCAATTCCTTTCTCTGTCTCAAAGATGAGAAGTCAGAGGTCTGTTTAGACCCCTGATATCTCACCAAAGACACCCACACAACAGCTAAAAAAAATGTCAATAACAATTAAAAAAATGTAAAAAAGAATAAAAAAAATTAGAAATTGTATAATTTTTTTTTAGTTTGTCAAACCCAAAATAATTTTAGAAAATTAAATTAATTAATAAAACATGAAGGGCTAATTCACACAGGTTCTCTGGCCCATACAGTGTGAAGGAGATGTTTGTTTGTGTGGCGGGAGCCGTGTGTTACTCTATTAGGATTCAGCTGCTATATGAGCACAGCCACAGGTCCTAATTTGATAGATGTGCAGGTGTGGGTGAGGGGCCCCAAATGCACACTGTCAATGTTCTGGGGGCCATACACCTGCATCCGTATGCCTGTCAAATGAGGACCTGAGGCTGTGTTCATAGTTCTGCTGCATCCCCATAGCATAACATAGGCTGCCTGCACACAGCAATAGCCACATTTAAATAAAAAAACACTGATTCACACTGTACAGGCCACAGCACCTATGTGATTGAACCCCAAGACCTCATTTACACACATGACTCTTTATTAACTCAATACAGTTTTATCTTTTACATTTAGCAGGAATTGTGTAAGTTATGTTATGTTTGCTAATAATGATTTTAGCTTATTTTTTGTGAAAATATGTTTTTTATATGTATTGGGGGAGGGGCCCTATCAGGTAGGCTGTATGGGGCCCTGTGTTTTCTAACAGCACTCACTAGATGGGCTGGGCCTGAAACTATAAAGGTCAGATGAGCATGTTTATCTTTAGTTCTCTAATAGGAAACAAAAATTGGATAGGAATTCTCAATTATTTTATAAAGGATATATTTTCCAACAACATCTACATAAATTCTATCAATGTGGGAAGGACATAAACATAAATTACAATACAATAGTGTAATACTGCTTTATATTTCATAAGGGCACTGAGCACTATGATAAACAGTATACAAGTATAGAAAGAATGTCATTCACATATGGTCCCACCAGAAGATGAAAGTTCCAGGTACCTTAAGCTTTATTAGTGGTAAATTCCAGGCTCATCCTTGCCTCACCTCAACGCATTTCATCAAATGAGTTTATCAGGAGAGAGGTTGAGCAGATGACATCATCACATTGTTTCACAGTCTTTTCAGGATGTGGCTAGTTAACATACAACAATCTCCCCTGATGAAGATACCCTGTATCGAACACGTGTAGGGGAGGGGCCAGGACGGTACGACAGGTAGTCTATCTGCCTAGGAGGAAGCATACACCATTCCAAAACCAGCTGCTGTAATTTTTCATGCCATACACTGACGCACCTGGTACAAGTGAATACCCCATTGGGGGGTTGTTCTTATTTGTTTAATAAAACGTTTAAAGCGATATTACACTATCGAGGCTTTTATTCCCCATTATTCCCGAGATACTGCATGGGAAGCCCAGGATTCTGTTACCATTATAGAACCCAGGGGTGGTTCACAAGCGTGTATTGACTGAGCATAATTGCTAAGTCACACGCTCCAAGGTGAGCATTTAATACCTAGGGGGTCACTGGAATAAGAGCACCAATGCATGATCTGCAACACCTGTCAATCATTTTCAGACACATGGACTTATAAGCATGTCAGCAGTACTATTACTGGATACCACGCATATGCACTTTTTTCAACAGGACTGTCACAGCATTGTTTTATAAAAAGACAGGTTTTTGCACAATTGCACTTTTTGCTATTTAAAGTGGGACTAGTGTTGTTCCCCATATACCACTTATATCTGTGTTGCAAAGCACTTGGATGCACATGAGCACTTTATTATTAATGTTTTCATTTACATATTTATTGTTTTTATTTTGGTCATATCACATCTATGTCACATATGTCACTTACGTCACATTAACACTACATGTGTTTGTTTTAATCTTCAGCATGCATTTATTGTGTAATATTCCAAAGCACAGCGTATAATTTACTATTTTTGTCTATGTGCACGAGCTTATGAGACGTGTGAAACGCTTGCAGCTGGTTGTGTGTGTCTTGATTACCTGACTGGTCATAGAGTGCATCCATACACCCATTGGTCTGGCCTAGGCTCTAAGGGGTAGAAGAGGTATAACGCGCGGCCTTACAGAAGCCATCAGTGGAGCCTGGCTCATTCCACCACGGGGTGTGAACACCAAAAGTGGTCATGATCGTACACTGCAGAGTAGGAAGGGTTAAGCCTTCTGTGGCCAGGCAGCAGGGAGTGCGTGGCCATCCAGAGGATTTCTGTGCTGTGATGAGGGAGGAAAGGCTGGGAGAAGTGTTTATGCCAAGATGGTGTGTACATGCACCATGTTCTGTGCACCAGGTTCTGTAGCAGCTAAAGAAGATTTCTAGAAGAAAAATCAAGAAAAAAATTAATAAAAAAACAACAAAAAGAGAAAAAGAAAAAAAATCAGTTTGCCTCTCCTAGAGCAGAGAAAAAAAATCCATTAATTTAAGGACACTAGCAAAATCACAGGCTTGTTAGGAATGGAAGGGTTCCAATTAGGGATGAGCTCGGTGTTCGAGTCGAACATCGGCTGAACATCGGCTGTTCGCGCGTTCGGCGAACAACGAACAACGAACGATTTGGGCCGTTCGCGCCAAATTCGAGTGACACAAACGGCCCACAATACACTGCGCCATCGCAGTGTAATCCCGGCGCTGTGATTGGCCAAGCATGCACGGGGGTTTAGTACACACCCCACACTATAAAAGGCCGTCAGCGCGGCGGCCTCGTGTAGTGTGTTCCGGAGCAGGGAAAGTGAAGGATAGGCAGGGACAGTGTCAAATCCATTCTTTGCTAAACCTTGTGTGTAGGGACAGAGAAGGATAGGCAGGGAGAGTGTCAGTGTCATATTCTTTGCTAAACCTTGTGTGTAGGGAGAGAGAAGGATAGGCAGGGAGAGTGTCAGTGTCATATACTTTGATAAACCTTGTGTGCAGGGAGAGAGAAGGATAGGCAGGGGACAGTGTCAGTGTCATATTCTTTGCTAAACCTTGTGTGCAGGGAGAGAGAAGGATAGGCAGGGAGAGTGTCAGTGTCATATACTTTGATAAACCTTGTGTGCAGGGAGAGAGAAGGATAGGCAGGGGACAGTGTCAGTGTCATTGTTGCTAAGCCTCCTGCACATTATACACCTGAACTTAGCCCGTATTGCTGCTTTTTCCTGGTGTGTTTCACCAACAGGATTTTGCGGCACTTACAGCGGGCAGAGTGTGCCTCCTGACCATATTACACCTGAACTTAGCCCGTATTGCTGCTTTTTCCTGGTGTGTTACACCAACAGGATTTTGCGGCACTTACAGCGGGCAGAGTATGCCTCCTGACCATATTACACCTGAACTTAGCCTGTATTGCTGCTTTTTCCTGGTGTGTTACACCAACAGGATTTTGCGGCACTTGCAGCGGGCGGAGTGTGCCTCCTGACCATATTACACCTGAACTTAGCCTGTATTGCTGCTTTTTCCTTGTGTGTTACACCAACAGGATTTTGCGGCACTTACAGCGAGCGGAGTGTGCCTCCTGACCATATTACACCTAAACTTAGCCTGTATTGCTGCTTTTTCCTGGTGTGTTACACCAACAGGATTTTGCGGCACTTACAGCGGGCGGAGTGTGCCTCCTGACCATATTACACCTGAACTTAGCCTGTATTGCTGCTTTTTCCTGGTGTGTTACACCAACAGGATTTTGCGGCACTTACAGCGGGCTGAGTGTGCCTCCTGACCATATTACACCTGAACTTAGCCTGTATTGCTGCTTTTTCCTGGTGTGTTACACCAACAGGATTTTGCGGCACTTACAGCGGGCGGAGTGTGCCTCCTGACCATATTACACCTGAACTTAGCCTGTATTGCTGCTTTTTCCTGGTGTGTTACACCAACAGGATTTTGCGGCACTTACAGCGGGCGGAGTGTGCCTCCTGACCATATTACACCTGAACTTAGCCTGTATTGCTGCTTTTTCCTGGTGTGTTACACCAACAGGATTTTGCGGCACTTACAGCGGGCGGAGTGTGCCTCCTGACCATATTACACCTGAACTTAGCCTGTATTGCTGCTTTTTCCTGGTGTGTTACACCAACAGGATTTTGCGGCACTTACAGCGGGCGGAGTGTGCCTCCTGACCAGGGCTGGCCCAAGACATTGTGCTGCCTGGGCCCAAGAATGAAATGCTGCCCCCCCCCAAAAAAAAATCCTACGCCCATCCAGCAAAGAGACATTTTCATAAAGCAAAGAGACATGCCCCTCCTGCAAAGAGACATGCCCCCTCCTGCAAAGAGACATGCCCCCTCCTGCAAAGAGACATGCCCCCTCCTGCAAAGGGAATTGTGTAGCACCACGAAAGCTCCCCCTTTCTCTCCACTGCCACCGACCAGTTACGCTCTGATCCCAGCTCAGTGATGCAACATGCTGCATGCAACAGCAGCGCTGCAGTGGCGGCTAGGGTGACCACATTCCCAAACTGTCATTCAGGGATACCCCCCTTCCTTCCCAAAAAAAGATGTATTAGCACTTAAATCATCCTAACATTATGATTGATATGGTGTCAGGATGATCAAATCACATTATTTCTATTATCATTACATTGTAATATATAATGAAATAGTTCAACTCACCATAATGCAGAATCAGTGGGAGCCCTGAGCTTGTCACTTGCCACCATTCCACCAGAAGCAGCTTGTTACTTGCCACCGTTGCCTGCCACCAGATGCACTGTGCCAATTGCCTTCCAAAGCTGTGTCACTTGCCACCTATAGCCTGCCACCAGTTGCAGCTGTGCCACTTGCCACCCATAGCCTGCCACAAGATGCAGCGTGTCACTTGTCACCATTGCCTGTCACCAGATGCAGCGTGTCACTTGTCACCAATGCCTGTCACCAGATGCAGCGTGTCACTTGTCACCATTGCCTGTCACCAGATGCAGCGTGTCACTTGTCACCAATGCCTGTCACCAGATGCAGCGTGTCACTTGTCACCATTGCCTGTCACCAGATGCAGCGTGTCACTTGTCACCATTGCCTGTCACCAAATGCAGTGTGTCACTTGTCACCATTGCCTGTCACCAAATGCGTGTCACTTGTCACCAATGCCTGTCACCAAATGCAGTGTGTCACTTGTCACCATTACCTGTCACCAAATGCGTGTCACCAATGCCTGTCACCAGATGCAGCGTGTCACTTGTTACCATTGCCTGTCACCAAATGCATTATGTCACTTGTCACCAATGCCTGTCACCAGATGCAGCGTGTCACTTGTCACCATTGCCTGTCACCAAATGTGTGTCACTTGTCACCAATGCCTGTCACCAGATGCAGTGTGTCACTTGTCACCAATGCCTGTCACCAGATGCAGCGTGTCACTTGTTACCATTGCCTGTCACCAAATGCAGTGTGTCACTTGTCACCATTGCCTGTCACCAAATGCAGCATGTCGTTGTCACCAATGCCTGTCACCAGATGCAGCCTGTCACTCATAGCCTGGCTCTCTCTCCCTCCCTCCCCTTCAGCTTTGCATGCTGGGGGCTGCAGTTTCCCCCCTAGAATTGCAATGGGCCAGCCAGTTATTGGGACTACAATAATTTTTCCCTGGCCAATAGGAGGAAAAGGGGGAAGAAACATAGCAGGGAACAGCAGCATGAGGAGGAGGAGGGGGGGAGACGAGCCCGCAGCTGCTCTCTCCACACACACACAGCTGCTCCGATCTCATGCTGTTCTGCTGCCCGTGCCCGCTAATAGAAGGGAGAATGGGCAGGAAACAACTGACCTCTTCTGATAGCAGCGCCTGGGGGGAGGGGTTGGGGGGGAGTAGGCTGCACAGTTTCTGATCCTCGGACCGCTCGGCGCTTGCCGCTTAGATTGCTGAGAGGAACACATGCAGGGAGGAGGTGGGTGGAGCTAGCGGAGGAGGAGGAAGTTAATTCCTCCTCCGCAATGAATGGTGGGCCTCTCTCTCCTTCTCTGCTGATGTCACTGGTTGCTAGACACAAAGCGGACCGCGGCTAGCAACCAGTTTGGTCAGGCAAGCAGGGGCCACTGGTGAGACCCTTGAAGTGGGTCTTGCCACTGCGGCCAGTGACAGCGACAGTGACACACTAGATGGATCATGGAGGGGACCCCAGGTCCTCAGGCAGTGCGCCCCTGTTGCCGCCCCTTGTAAAGTGCCGCCTGGGACCATGGTCCCACCGGGTCCCATGGTAGGGCCGGCCCTGCTCCTGACCATATTACACCTGAACTTAGCCTGTATTGCTGCTTTTTCCTGGTGTGTTACACCAACAGGATTTTGCGGCACTTACAGCGGGCGGAGTGTGCCTCCTGACCATATTACACCTGAACTTAGCCTGTATTGCTGCTTTTTCCTGGTGTGTTACACCAACAGGATTTTGCGGCACTTACAGCGGGCGGAGTGTGCCTCCTGACCATATTACACCTGAACTTAGCCTGTATTGCTGCTTTTCCCATTTCCCTGCAGGCCATTAGAATGTCTGGAAGGCAAACAAGGAGAGGCAGACAGTCAGGAGCCAATAAAAGAGGGCAAGCAGGCTCTGTGTCTAGAGACAACAGTGCTGGTCGTGGACGCGGTGCATCGCCATCAGCACGTGGCCATGGGACACGCTTGTCCTTCTTTTCGGCAGCTGGACGTGTTGAGCCGCATCATGCCGAATACTTGGTAGAGTGGATGACCAAGCCCTCCTCATCCTCCTCATCCTCTCTCACCCAGGCTCAGGGTACTGGCAAAGCAGCTGCCAAAGCGTCCTCTTCCCTGGTATCAATGTCATCATCAGTCACTCCTTCCCTAGACCAACCATGTCCTCCTGAGGAGTCCCCCGAACTGTTTGAGCACAGTGTTGGGTACATGCTCCAGGAGGATGCCCAGCGTTTCGAAGAGTCTGATGATGATACCCAGCTAGAGGAAGGCAGTAGCGTGAGAGCAGAGAGAGGGGATGCTCAAGAAGGACACCAATCTGGCAGTCATGTTCCAGCAGCTGCAGCATACTGCCAGATTGGCTCCAGTGATGAGGAGGGAGGGGATGATGAGGTCACTGACTCCACGTGGGTGCCTAATAGGAGAGAGGAGGAGGAGGAGGATGAGGAGGAGGCACATCTCCAACGAGGCAGGATGCCCTCGGGGGGCCAGAGTAAGGGCAGCACACACCGACGGAATCACACCGCAGAGCTCCGCCTGTGCAGGGCGCTGCCTCTGCCCGTTATTCAAAAAGTTCTTTGGTGTGGGCCTTTTTTGAGTCGAGTGCATCAGATCGCACAGCTGCTGTTTGCAACATATGTCTCAAGCGTATATCGCGTGGCCAAAACATCACCCGCTTGGGCACCACATGCTTGACCAGACATATGTTGACCTGCCATGCAGCTCGTTGGCAAGCCTACCTTAAAGACCCACACCAAAGAACAAAGCGGACCTCTTCTTGCACCGCATCAGCTGGGATCTCCAACCCCACTATACCTTCAGTCCTCTCTGAAACCTGCTCTGAGAGGAATGAAGGTGTAGAATTAGGTGTGTCACAGCCAAGTACTTGCGGGCACTCTGCTAGCAGTACACCAACGTCCGATTCTAGCAGGCAAATTTCCCTGCCCCAGCTGCTGGACCGTCGAAAGAAGTTCACTCCCAGCCATCCACATGCTCAGCGGTTGAATGCTAGCTTGGCTAAATTGCTAGCGCTTCAACTGCTGCCGTTTCAGTTGGTAGACTCGGCCCCCTTCCGTGAGTTTGTGCAATGTGCGGTTCCTCAGTGGCAGGTTCCCAAACGCCACTTTTTCTCACGGAAGGCGATTCCGGCTCTCTACCGGCATGTGGAAGGCAATGTCTTGGCCTCGCTGGACAGGGCGGTCAGCGGTAAGGTGCATATTACCGCTGACTCATGGTCCAGCAGGCATGGACAGGGACGTTACCTTTCTTTCACGGCCCATTGGGTCACTCTTTTGGCAGCTGGGAAGGATGTAGGACAAGGTGCAGTAGTGTTGGAGGTTGTTCCACTGCCACGCCTCCAAAATGCTACTACTGGTTGTGACACACCTCTGTCCTCCACCCCCTCCTCTTCTTCTTCCTCTGTGGCCTCTTCCTGTGCTTTGTCCTCGGAACCAGCGGTGCTCCGTAGGCGTTCAAGGGGCTACGCAAGTACGCAGGCAAAAAGATGCCATGCCGTGCTTGCGTTGGTGTGTTTGGGGGACAGGAGCCACACTAGGGCAGAGGTTCGGTCTGCTCTGCAGGGGCAGGCCGAGAGGTGGTTGACGCCACGCCAGCTTAAGCCAGGAATGGTAGTTTGCGACAATGGCACCAACCTCCTCTCCACTCTCCGACAGGGACAACTGACCCATGTGCCCTGTGTGGCTCACGTCCTTAACCTGGTGGTGCAGCGGTTCTTGGGCAGGTACCCGGGCTTACAGGATGTCCTGAGGCAGGCCAGGAAAGTCTGTGTGCATTTCCGCAGATCTTATAATGCCAGTGCTTGCCTGGCTGAGCTGCAAAAGGAGTTGAACCTGCCCAAGAACCGCCTTATATGTGACATGCCCACCAGGTGGAACTCAACGTTGGCCATGCTGCAGTGGCTGCACATGCAGCAGAGGGCCATCAATGAGTACCTGTGCAACTACGGCACCAGGACAGGGTCAGGGGAGCTCAGGTTTTTTTCACCACGCCAGTGGGGCATGATCAGGGATGCATGCACTGTCCTGGCACCATTTGAGGAGGCCACGAGGATGGTGAGCAGTGACAGTGCATGCATCAGTGACACTGTACCTCTTGTCCACCTGTTGGAACATACGCTGCGTGGAATAATGGACAGGGCACTTGAGGCAGAACAGAGGCAGGAAGAGGAGGACTTTCTTGCCTCTCAAGGCCCCCTTTACCCAGACAGTGTTCCTTCTGTCCCACCCATTGCACAGGAAGAAGAGGAGGAGGAGGAGGAGGATTGTGTCAGCATGGAGGTGGAGCCTGGCACTCAGCATCATCAGCAGCAGTCTTTTAGGGATGATTTACAGTCCCAAGAAACCAGTGGACTTGTACGTGGCTGGGAGGAGGTGGCTGCGGATCATGTCGTCCTTAGTGACCCAGAGGACTCCGGACCGAATGCCTCAGCTAACCTACGCTGCATGGCCTCCCTGATCCTGCAAAGTCTGCGGAAGGATCCTCGTATTCTTCGGATCAAGGAGAGGGACCATTACTGGCTGGCCACTCTCCTTGATCCACGGTACAAGGGTAAGGTTGCGGACCTTATCTTACCGTCGCAGAGGGAGCAGAGGATGAGACAACTCCGGGAGGCCTTGTAGAAAGGTCTGTGCAACGCATTCCCAGAGACTGGGAGGTTACAAACTCCTGGTCCTGGACAACGAGTTGCTGAGGCTTCGGTCAGTCAAAGAAGGAGCGGTGGGGAAGGTGGCCGTCTGACCGATGCGTTCAGACAATTCTTTAGTCCGCAGCCCCAAGGTATGATCGGTTCCAGCAACCATCGCCAGCGTCTGATATACATGGTGCAGGAATACCTAGGGGAAAGGTCAGACTTGGACACCTTCCCCACTGAAAATCCTCTGGCTTACTGGGTCTTGAGGATGGATCACTGGCCAGAGCTTGCACAGTATGCAATTGAGCTACTGGCCTGTCCTGCATCCAGCGTTCTTTCAGAACGCACATTCAGTGCTGCTGGAGGATTTGTCACGGATCACAGGGTGCGCCTGTCCACCAACTCTGTTGATCGACTGACCTTCATAAAGATGAACCAGTCTTGGATCACCACCAGCTACCAAACACCTGAAGCTGATATAACAGACTAATTTATTTTCAAATGTCACATCCCTTCAAGACTGATGCTGATGCTGAGAGACTGTCCTGTTATGTTGACTGACTATCCTCCTCCTCCTCAATGATCCGATTGATGATGATAGTTTGGAAGAACATTTTTGTTTCTGGGTGCCGCCACCAGTGGCTAAGGCCCAATTTTTCAGCCCCTGTTTAACAGGGGCGTGTTATTACAATTTTTTATGCAATGCTTTGCAGCAGGGCTCATTCCTGCACTCCAACTAGAGTATCTGGGAGTGGTTGCAGTGTCGTGGCACCAGCACCAGTGGCTAAGGCCCAATTTTTCAGCCCCTGTTTAACAGGGGCGTGTAATTACAATTTTTGATGCAATACTTTGCAACAGGGCTCATTGCTGTGCTCCAAGTACAGTATCTGTGAGGGGTTGCAGTGTTGTGGCACCAGTGCCTAAGGCCCTATTTTTCTGCCCCTGTTTAACAGGGGCATGTAATTACAATTCTTGATCTAATAATTCACAGCAGGGCCCATTCATGCGCCCACCAAGAGTAACTGTGAGGGCTCACAGTGTTGTGGCAAAACCAACATGTAAGGGGCGTAAAAGAGTATATACGGCAGGCCCCTACTTTCAAACATCCAACTTACAAACGACTCCTCCTTGCAAACGGAAGGATACAACAGGAAGTGAGAGGAAATCTACCCCTAGGAAGGCAAATTCTCTCCTGTAAGAGTTAATATGGGAAAAAAAGTGTCTCCTCTCCACTGATGCTTTATCACCAATTCTAGTTTCAATAAAAACCCCAAATTTTCAAAAAACATTTGTCATTAGGACGGAAAGTGAGGTGAACTGTTCTGAACAGGTGCACACTGCACAGACAGCAAAACAAATGTTACAGGGGTGATAACCCTTCCCTATGTTTTCCAAAAAGCTTAAAAATAGATTTTTTGGCTGGAGCTACACTTAAACAATGTACCTGTTCAAAATTACAAACAGATTCTACATAAGAACAAACCTACAGTCCCTGTCTTGTATGCACCGCCTATATACGGCTGTTCAGAGTATATAGGGCCTATTTTATTTTGTGTGCGGGGTTCCCCTTAATATCCATACAAGACCCAAAGGGGCTGGTAATGGGCTGGGGTGGGGGGGGGGCTGTGATGGGGTAGCTATGCCATTTTTCTTAAAGATTTTTATCCATATTACCGGGACCAGACATTACATTAAAGCCGCAAGCAGTTTTAAATGGCTTTTTTTCCTTTAGAAATGTAATTTTGTGCAGGGACAGTTCTAAACACTGGAAACACGTGGCACTTCACAGGCATACTTTAGACACCCCCCAGGTACAATATTTAAAGGAATATTTGACTTTTTTTTCACTTTATGCATCATTAAAATGACTGCTCCCGAAAAACGGCCGTTTTTAAAACTTTTTTGGGGGTTGATACATGTCCCCTGGTGCAGAACCCGGGTTCCCAAACCCTTTTTAGGACAATAACATGCATATTAGTCGTTATAAATAGCACTTTAGATTTCGAACGTTCGCATCCATTGTATTTAATAGGGTTCTAAAGTTCGTGCAAACTTTCGGTCCGTTCGCGGGTTCTGGTGTGAACCGAACCCGGGGGTGTTCGGCTCATCACTAGTTCCAATTACAGCTTTGTTTGACAGCATCCAGTCTCTCGATAGCAGCTGTGTAACCCATGGTTCCTGAATACTATCCTTGTCCTGTTATGTATGATTAATAAATGGCACTTGCCCATCTGCCTCTGGCTTCAGTTCTTCTGGGTCACAGACCTAAAATGAACATCTAGCTCATGTGTGCCAAGAAAGATCAAATTCCCTTATCTCTGTATTTGATATGGGTCAGTGACTCAACTGAAACACCTGCATGTTAGATAGGTAACTAGCACTTTAATAGGGAGGGGGATGTTGAAAATGTAAGATGTATAATTGTATCATGACAGGTGTGTTTTCACAAATATTTTATAACTAGTCCTTTTAAATTTCTAGTCGACCCAAACTATTTCAGATACTGATGAATTCTGAATGATTAAAATGTATCTACAGCTTAAACTTTCAAAAAACATTTGAATAGTGTAGAGAATGGTTATACGATTTCTTTTTTGTTGTTATTTGTGTCCAGTTGGGAAGATTTTCCCCCCCACAACTACAAGTGAGGATGAATCTCTCTGTGGGGAAATGATCTTTTAAACAGAAGTCCCCAAAAAAACAGGTGTCCCAGTGGTACATTTCAACATATTCTGTCATGGTTAGTGTTGAGCGAACCCGAACTGTAAAGTTCGGGTCCGTACCGAACTTTAGCTTTTTCCCGAACCCGGACTTTGCGCAAAAGTCCGGGTTCGGGTTCGGCAATCTGATTACGCATTTAGAAATGCTTCAGGGGCCAGCCAATCACCTTTTGATTAGCTGGTGTGCCCTTAGAGCCATCATAGCCATGCCTACTAATGGCATGGCTGTGATTGGTCAGTGCAACATGTGACCCAGCTTCTATATAAGCTAGAGGCACACAGCACACACGTCACTCTGCTTCAGAATAGATAGGGAGAGGATCTAGTCTGCTGCTGCTGCTGCTTTTAGGGAGAGATAGAAAAATACATGAGGTAGTCCTGATTCTGCAATCTGAGGGAAAAGATAGAGAGATAGTGTAGTGTAGGGCCAGGTTCCTGTGTTGGTGCTTTAAGGGAGAGAGAATATTATATAGGAGTCCAGATTCAGAGATTAAAATCAGCGATCTGCATAGGTTTACCTGTTTGTGTTGCAGTGCAGTCTTTTTACACTGCCATGAGCCCAGTGTCAGAGAAAATCTAACTTTTAGGGGAAAAAAAAGGCACTTTATTGTGCTCTTTTCCAAAAGACCCATAGGGCAAAAAAAGACCTGTTTAAGGCAAAAAAAAATAAAAATAAAAATTTGCACTTTAATGTACGCTTGCAAAAAGAGCCATTCAGGGCCACAAAAAATAGTTTGCAGTGTGTTATACATATGTGGAGGTGTGTGAAATAAACAATTTCTATATAGTTTTCTCCTACTGTGCTATACTAAAAAAACAAAAAATTTTTTTAATAGCATTTTCTGCAGTTCTGTAGCTGTGCGATTCAGCGGTTACGTACTGTGGGTGTTCTGCTCTTCCAAAAAACGCAGTTTAGGGGCACAAAAAATAGTTTGCAGTGTGTTATACATATTTGGAGGTGTGTGAAATAAACAATTTCTATATAGTTTTCTCCTACTGTGCTATACTAAAAAAACAAAATTTTTTTTGAATAGCATTTTCTGCAGTTCTGTAGCTGTGCGATTCAGCGGTTACGTACGGTGGGTGGGTTCTGCTCTTCCAAAAAACGCTGTTTAGGGGCACAAAAAATAGTTTGCAGTGTGTTATACATATTTGGAGGTGTGTGAAATAAACAATTTCTAAATAGTTTTCTTCTACTGTGCTATACTAAAAAAACAACATTTTTTTTGAATAGCATTTTCTGCAGTTCTGTAGCTGTGCGATTCAGCGGTTACGTACTGTGGGTGTGTTCTGCTCTTCCAAAAAACGCAGTTTAGGGGCACAAAAAATAGTTTGCAGTGTGTTATACATATTTGGAGGTGTGTGAAATAAACAATTTCTAAATAGTTTTCTTCTACTGTGCTATACTAAAAAAACAACATTTTTTTTGAATAGCATTTTCTGCAGTTCTGTAGCTGTGCGATTCAGCGGTTACGTACGGTGGGTGGGTTCTGCTCTTCCAAAAAACGCTGTTTAGGGGCACAAAAAATAGTTTGCAGTGTGTTATACATATTTGGAGGTGTGTGAAATAAACAATTTCTAAATAGTTTTCTTCTACTGTGCTATACTAAAAAAACAACATTTTTTTTGAATAGCATTTTCTGCAGTTCTGTAGCTGTGCGATTCAGCGGTTACGTACTGTGGGTGTGTTCTGCTCTTCCAAAAAACGCAGTTTAGGGGCACAAAAAATAGTTTGCAGTGTGTTATACATATTTGGAGGTGTGTGAGATAAACAATTTCTATATAGTTTTCTCCTACTGTGCTATACTAAAAAAACAACATTTTTTTTGAATAGCATTTTCTGCAGTTCTGTAGCTGTGCGATTCAGCGGTTACGTACTGTGGGTGTGTTCTGCTCTTCCAAAAACACCCATTTAGGGCAACATCCTAAATTTGGAAAATATGAGGAGAAGGTCAAAGGGACGTGGTGGCCCTGGTCGTGGTGCTGCTGGTGGAGCTCCTGTTGCAGGGAGAGGACGTGGTGGATCTGTGCCAGATACACGCACAAGTGAAACACCTTCCTCAGGTGCGAGTAGGCGACCGAGCCTGCGGCGGTATTTTGTCGCGCCTAATGAGGCTGTACGAATGTTTAGGCCAGGACAAGTACAGGCGATAGTAGATTGGGTTGCTGACAGTGCCTCGGGTTCCTTCACATTGTCTCCCACCCACTCTTCTGATGAAAGATCAGAGTTGCCACCTGAAACCCATGTCCATCAGTCTTTCACCTCACCCCCTTGCAAATCAGCCAAGCAGTCTGAGCCCCAAATCATGCAGCAGTCTCTTCTGCTTTTCGATGACTCTGTTAGCAGGGTTTCCCAGGGCCATCCACCTAGCCCTGCCCCAGAAGTGGAAGAGATTGAGTGCACCGATGCCCAACCACTTATGTTTCATGATGAGTACATGGGAGGACCATCGCAGTACGTCTCGGATGATGACGAAACACAGGTGCCAACTGCTGCTGCTTTCGCAATTGTGCAGACAGACAAGGAGGGCAGGGGTGAAGACTGGGTGGAAGATGATGTGGAGGACGATGAGGTCTTCGACCCCACATGGAATCAACGTTATGCAGGTGACCAGTGTAGTTTGGAGGAAGAGGCGGTGGTCGCACAGAGCCACCAGCACAGCAGAAGAGGGAGCAGGGTGCAAAAGCGGAGCGTCCGTCCCCTAGACAGTATGTCTGCTACTGCCCAACGCAGCAAGGGACCGAGCACACCAAAGCCAGGTCCAAGAAGTTCCCTAGCGTGGCAGTTCTTCACACAATGTGCTGATGACAAGACACGAGTGGTTTGCACGCTGTGCAATCAGAGCCTGAAGCGAGGCATAAACGTTCTCAACCTGAGCACAACCTGCATGACCAGGCATCTAAGTGCAAAGCACGAGCTGCAGTGGAGTAGACACCTCAAAAACCAAGAAAGGTCTCTGGCTCCTCCTGCTTCCTCTTCTGCTGCAGTCTCGACCTCTTCATCCACCTCTGTAGTGACAGTGGCACCTGCCACCCCGCAAACAGAGGATCTGCCAGCAACACTACCACCTGGGTCACCGACCATCTCCACAATGTTCCATGGAAGCGTTCAGCTCTCTATCTCCCAAACATTGGAGCGGAAGAGGAAATACCCCCCTAGCCACCCGCGATCCCTGGCCTGAATGCCAGCATTTCAAAACTCCTGGCCTTTGAAATGCTGTCATTCCGTATGGTGGAGACGCAGAGTTTTAAAAGCCTGATGGCATTGGCTGTCCCACAGTACGTCGTGCCCAGCCGCCACTATTTTTCCAGGCGAGCCATCCCTTCCCTGCACAACCAAGTGGGGGACAAAATCAGGTGTGCACTGCGCAACGCCATCTGTGGCAAGGTCCACCTAACTATGGATGCGTGGACCAGTAAGCACGGTCAGGGACGTTATATCTCCCTAACAGCACACTGGGTAAATGCAGTGGCGGCTGGGCCTGAGGCAGATAGCAGTTTGGCGCATGTCCTTCCACCACCGAGGATTGCAGGGCTCTTCAGTTTGCCTCCTGTTGCTAACTCCTCCTACTCCGCTTCCTCATCCTCTACCGCCTCCTCATCCGGTCAGCGTAACACCTTCACCACCAACTTCAGCACAGCCAGGGGTAAACGACAGCAGGCAGTTTTAAAACTTTCCTGTTTGGGGGAAAAACCCCACACCGCGCAGGAGTTGTGGAGGGACATGGAACAACAGACCAATGAGTGGTTGCTGTCAGTGAGCCTCAAGCCCGGCCTGGTGGTGTGCGATAATGGGCGAAATCTCGTAGCAGCTCTGGGCCTAGCCGGTTTGACGCACATCCCTTGCCTGGCGCATGTGCTGAACTTGGTGGTCCAGAGGTTCCTTAAAAATTACCCCAATATGCCAGAGCTGCTGCAGAAAGTGCGGGCTGTGTGTGCGCACTTTCGGCGTTCTCACCCTGCTGCTGCTCGCCTGTCAGCGCTGCAGCGTAACTTCGGCCTTCCCGCTCACCGCCTCATATGTGACGTGCCCACAAGGTGGAACTCCACCATGCACATGCTGGCCAGACTGTGCGAGCAGCAGCAGGCGATAGTGGAGTTTCAGCTGCAGCAATCACGCGTGAGTCGCTCTGCATAACAGCACCACTTCACCACCAATAACTGGGCCTCCATGCGAGACCTGTGTGCCTTGTTGCGCTGTTTCGAGTACTCCACCAACATGTCCAGTGCCAATGACGCCGTTCTTAGCGTTACTATCCCAGTTCTATGCCTCCTTGAAAAAACGCTTCGGGCGATGATGGAAGAGGATGTGGCACAGCAGGATGAGGAGGAGGAGGAGGAAGAGGGATCATTTCAAAGGCTTTCAGGGCAGTCTTTTACAAGTGGCTACGAGGGTGGGTTCCTGCACCAACAAACGCCAGGTACACAATTGTCCGGCAGAAAGGGCACAGTTCTGGAGGATGAAGAGGTGGAGGAGGAGATGGAGGAGGAGGAGCCATTTTCACAGCAGGGTGGCACCCAGACCAGCTCGTGGCCATCACTGGTGCGTGGCTGGGGGATACAGAGGACACAGACGATACACCTCCCACAGAGGACAGCTTTTCTTTGCCTCTGGGCAGCCTGGCACACATGAGCGATTACATGCTGCAGTGTTTCCGCAATGACCGCCGAGTTGACCACATTTTAACTGGTGCTGATTACTGGGTGGCCACCCTGCTGGATCCCCGTTACAAGGACAACGTACCGTCCTTAATTCCCTAACTGGAGCGGGATCATAAGATGCGCGAGTACAAGCGCACGCTGGTAGACACGCTGCTGGTGGCATTCCCACCTGACAGCGGGCGTACGGTGGAAGCACAAGGCGAAGGCAGAGGAGGAGGAAAAGGTCGCCAACGCAGCCGGGGCACCGGCAGCACCTCAGAAGGCAGGGTTAGCATGGCTGAAATGTGGAAAAGCTTTGTCAGCACGCCACAACAACCAGCACCACCAGCTGAGATGGAACGTCTTAGCAGGAGGCAGCATTTCACCAACATGGTTGAGCAGTATGTGTCCACAGGCCTACACGTACTGGATGACGGGTCTGCCCCCTTTAACTTCTGGGTCTCCAAATTGGGCACATGGCCTGAGCTTGCCCTTTATGCCTTGGAGGTGCTGGCCTGCCCTGCAGCAAGTGTATTATCTGAACGTGTATTTAGCACGACAGGGGGCGTTATCACAGACAAGCGCAGCCGCCTGTCCAGAGCCAATGTGGACAAGCTCACGTTCATTAAAATGAACCAGGCATGGATCCCACAGGACTTGTCCGTACCTTGTGCAGAATAGACATGTATACCGGTGTTGTGACAAAAACTGTCCGGCCATCGGATTGTGTCCGCCCCATACTGCGAAGGCGCAGCGCTTGCGCAGTACAGAGGACAAGGAGATTCACAAAATCTCCAAAGATGAACGGCGCCTGCGCTGTGAGTGCAGGTTCAAGCCCCACCATCCAAGTGGACATACGGTAGCACATAGTAAAAGGGCCCCTCACGGGCTCGGTTCGATCGCCACGCTTCGGGCACGGCCTCACTTGGCTCGGCTTGAACCACGGATGGTGTGGCCTTCACCGGAACTCACCACGCAGGCGCCGTTCGTCTTGGGAGATTTTCGAAATCCCCTTGTCCTACATACTGAGCAAGCGCAGTACAGGGTGGACACTATTTGACGGGGGACAGAATTCGACACATCACCGGCCTTACCCAGCCATTGTTGTATTTTTGAACCAGTGTTGGCTACCTCGTCCTCCTCCACCGCCGCTTCCACCTACACAGCCACATCCACCGCCACCTCAACCTCCTACTTCATATGGACCTCGTCCTCCTAGGTCAAGATTATTATTTTTAATTTTTATTTTTTTATGTTATTTTAAGTTATTTCCCTATCCACATTTGTTTGCAGAGCACTTGCCATGCTCTTAACAACATTTTGCTGCCATTTGCAGCCCTCTAGCCCTTTCCATTACTTTTTTAGAGCCTTTTTAGTCCTTAGAAGTCCGGGTCCCCATTGACTTCAATGGGGTTCGGGTTCGGGTTAAAGTTCGGTCCCGAACCCCAACCTTTTTCCGAAGTTCGGCCGAACCCGTCGAACCCGAACATCCAGGTGTCCGCTCAACTCTAGTCATGGTCAACAATAGCCACCAGAATAAAAATAGAGGGTGATGCTCCCCAGCAAGAGCATAGGTAGTAGTACAGTGGTTTATCACTTATGCCTTACAGGACCATTCAGTTCAAATCTCAAACAACACTGTCTTCATTAGTCATGTGCAATTAGTTTCTGTTTGAATATAAATTCAGACAAATGTTTGGTTATTCAGAGATTTCAGATGTATCCGAATCTCCGAATGAAATAGTAACGAATTTCATTAAAATTCATTTAATTAAATTTTGTATATTCGTTTTCTAATGAATTCCAATTTTTTTTTAAAATTTGAATCCGGATAAGTTGAAAAATGATCAACCAATTTGAATTCTGTGTGAAAATTAGCTGGTTGTTAAGAAACAGGCCAGTAAAGCCGGCCGTCGTGTCCTTAACAGCTGAAATGTAAACAAAATAATTCTAACAATGAAATATTCAGAAAAAAACAGCATGGGGTCTCCCAATCTATGTCAGGCTCTCCGGGCCCCCACACCCCAACGTACCCGCCCCAAAGTACTCTCCATGTTGATGGCATGTGGCCTGGTATGGTTCAGGAGGGGGGGTGGGCACGTGGGTTTTTTTTTTTTGCCGTGTGGTTCCCTTTAAAATCCATATCAGACATGAAGGGCAGTTTTTTTTCTGAATTTTTAATTGTCTGCATTCTTTCGTTTATCTTTCAGCCGTCAGTGGGGAAGCTCACTGACAGCTGATGAATCATCAGTTATTAAGGACACAGCGGCCGGCTTCCTGGCCCAATTAGAAATGAATAAACAACACAAAATTAAACAAAACCAAACGAATTCCGAAATGAATCAACAAAATGAAATTAGTAACATAACGAATCTATCCAAAATTAACCAATTTTTCCGTTCTGTCTTTTCTTTATTGAGTTTGCATGTTCTCCCTGCACGTAGGTTTCCTCCAACACTCCAGAAACATGCTGGTAGGTTAATTGACTCCAATATTAATTGGCCCCAGGGTGGGTATGTATGTAAAGTGCTGTGTAAATGGCCTGGTGCCATATAAATACCTGCAGGGCCGGGAAAAGGGCGGTAGATGGGTTACATGTTTTAGGCACTGGGTTGGGGGGGCACTGGTAATCTGGTCATTTGTCCCATTCCTCACTGACAGGAGTATCTGCAGGGTCACTCCTGTTAGAAGAAGCAAGTGCCTGGCTGCTGCTGAAGAGAGGATTTTTCTTACTCCTCCCTCCAGCCTGCAGGGGCGGAAGAGAGTCAGAGCTGAGACTAAGAACTCACCTTAGTCTCTGCAAAGCACTGCTGAAGAGTAAGAGAAGACTGCCCTTCTTCCTCTCCCCCCTTGTCATGTGACATATCACATGACTGGAAAGTGGAAAGAAAAGCTGCCTTGATTGAAGGTAGGAACAGAACAGCATTTGTGATCTGTGTGTACAGGGGGCAAACTCAGTCCCAGACCCCATCTCTCTTCCCCAATCCCCCTAGACTTCTTTCTGTTACCCTAGGTTTGTGTGTTGCAGGAATGTGCAAAACATTTCATGCATTCCTACACTGCACAAAACACACAACCCTTTTACAGGTGTGCGGTGGTTTAATTAATTTTTAATGGCACCCCCATGCACCTTGGTTTTGCACTCATTCTCTTGTGCAAACTTGCATGGCAACACAGTACTATGCATTTTGGTGTGGTGCATTTCTAAAAAGTTTTTTGGTGTGTTTTTTTGCATGTAGGGCAACCTATTGAAATGAATGGGCTGTCCTATACACAGGGCCGGACTTACCATTGGGCTTGACTGGGCTCAAGCCCATGGGCCCCGCCCAATAGGGGGCCCCGCTCTGTCCGTGTAGACAAACTGTCTTCCTTTGGCATTTTTTTTTTTTTAGCCTGAACACATCCGGCGCCCTGGGGCTGCTTCTGTCTCAGTTTTTTCTCCTCCGAGTCCCCTCTCACTACTGCTCTGCTGAGCTGAGCCGTGAGTCCCCTCTCTCTGCTGTCTGCAGGATCATCAGATGCCTGTCTCACTCACACACAGCAGAACGAAGCTGTCTCCTCCCCCTCCTCCTTCAGCTCTGTATACACACAAGAGGAGGGGGAGCAGCAGGAACACGTGGTGATTTCAGGTCTGTAACAAACTTTTTCTATGCCTTGTAGATGGACAGGGAGGAGGTGGATAGAGTGGCTCGGATTGGGATGGAGGAAACTAAAACGATGTACAGTTGGTGGAGTGATTGGGGGGTTAGGAGGATATGTGCTTTGGTATGAGAAAGGACATATGCCAGAAGTCAGTGTGGGATTCATTTGAAACATGACAGCCCCTTCCAGCACTGACCTCCTCTCCCCCCAGCATATTTCCACCCCCCTTCCAGCACTGACCACCTCTCCCCCCAGCATATTTCCACCCCCCCCTTCCAGCACTGACCACCTCTCCCCCCAGCATATTTCCACCCCCCCCTTCCAGCACTGACCACCTCTCCCCCCAGCATATTTCCACCCCCCCCTTCCAGCACTGACCACCTCTCCCCCCAGCATATTTCCACCCCCCCCTTCCAGCACTGACCACCTCTCCCCCCCAGCATATTTCCACCCACCCCCTTCCAGCACTGACCACCTCTCCCCCAAGCATATTTCCACCCCCCCCTTCCAGCACTGACCACCTCTCCCCCCAGCATATTTCCACGCCCCCCCTTCCAGCACTGACCACCTCTCCCCCCAGCATATTTCCACCCCCCCTTCCAGCACTGACCACCTCTCCCCCCAGCATACTTCCACCCCCCCCTTCCAGCACTGACCACCTCTCCCCCCAGCATATTTCCACCCCCCCTTCCAGCACTGACCAACTCTCCCCCCAGCATATTTCCACCCCCCCTTCCAGCACTGACCACCTCTCCCCCCAGCATATTTCCACCCCCCCTTCCAGCACTGACCACCTCTCCCCCCAGCATATTTCCACCCCCCCCCTTCCAGCACTGACCACCTCTCCCCCAGCATATTTCCACCCCCCCCTTCCAGCACTGACCACCTCTCCCCCCAGCATATTTCCACCCCCCCCTTCCAGCACTGACCACCTCTCCCCCCAGCATATTTCCACCCCCTTCCAGCACTGACCACCTCTCCCCCCAGCATATTTCCACCCCCCCTTCCAGCACTGACCACCTCTCCCCCCAGCATATTTCCACCCCCCCTTCCAGCACTGACCACCTCTCCCCCCAGCATATTTCCACAACCCCCCCCCCCTTCCAGCACTGACCACCTCTCCCCCCAGCATATTTCCACCCCCGCCCCCCTTCCAGCACTGACCACCTCTCCCCCCAGTATATTTCCACCTCCCCCCTTCCAGCACTGAGCACCTCTCCCCCCAGCATATTTCCACCCCCCCCCCCTTCCAGCACTGACCACCTCTCCCCCCAGCATATTTCCACCCCCCCTTCCAGCACTGACCACCTCTCCCCCAGCATATTTCCACCCCCCCCCTTCCAGCACTGACTACCTCTCCCCCCAGCATATTTCCACCCCCCCCCCCCTCCAGCACTGACCACCTCTCCCCCCAGCATTATTCCACGCCCCCCCTTCCAGGACTAACCTCCTTTCCCCCAGCACATTTCCACCCCCCCCCCTTCCAGCACTAACCTCCTTTCCCCCCAGCACATTTCCAGCAATAGCCCCTCCCCCCAGCACATATCCACCCCCCCTTCCAGCACTAGCCCTCTCCCTCCCAGATATCCCCCCCAGCACATATCCAACTTCTCGCAGAGGGCATGATCATGGCATCTGGGACCCCAAGACCCCCAAGAGATGGAGGACAGTTTGCCCTAGAGGCCCACACTAGCTCCTGCTTGGCAAGTTGGCTGAGTCTAGTGCCAGGACTCAGCCCGGATTCATGGGACGCTGGGATTTTGTTCAAATCTCAGGAAAGGCCCATTAAAACTGGGACAGCATGGAGGTTTGGATTAGAAGGGGGGAAAGGATTTGTGTTTGTGGGGGAAAAGTTTGTACTGGCAGGGGGATTTACGTGAGAAGATATGTGATGGAACTGGGGAGAGGATTTGTGTAGGAGGGGCTTGGAGGAAAGAGGATTTGCGCTGGAGAGGACAAGGGGAGAGGAATTGTTCCAGGATGAGGAGCATGTTGTGCTGGAACCCCCTTCCCCGATTTGGGGAAGAGAATTTGTACTGGGAGGAGGATTTATGCTTTGGGGATGTTGGGGTGGGGTATTTTTGCTGGGATGAGGAGCTGTGCTGGGATAGGGATTTGTGCTGGGAAGGGGGATTTTTTTTTAGGGAGAGGTTTGTGCTAGAAGTGGGATTTCCTTTTTTTTTTTTTTTTTTGGTGGGGGAGTGGGAGGAGGAGAAAGATTTATACTACATGAGATTTTTTTGTTGGGGGGGAGGATGTTCTACTGGAATGGGAGGCTGTGCTTGGAGGTAGGATTTGGTGGTGGCAGAGGATTATTTCTGAGAGGGGTATTGGGGGGAAGGAGGGTTTGTACTGGTTGAGAAAGAGGATTTCTATTAGGAGGGGGAATTGAGGGGGGCAGGGATAAGTGCTGGGATGAGGAAGAAGGGGGGCTAGGACTGGGCATAGTGGAGGAGGACTTGTGCTGAGGAAGGGGGGAAGAGGATTGGTTTTGAGGGGGGAATTATTTTTGTTGGTGGCGTGGAGAGTGAGCATAAAGATTAGTGCTGGCTTTTTTATTTATTTTTGCAGAAGAGGGAGTTGGGATATTTGATAAAAGTGTACCATGGAGGAGAGTATTGCTTGCGGGGGGGAATTTTGCGCTCTTCTTACCCCTACACTGTGTTACACACCCTTAACTTCTGTACTCTTTTTGTTTTGTAGTCATGACTCCTACTATGCATTCCACACTCCTGTCCCCTGCATTTTGCACAGTAAATATTCCTGACCCCTGTATTCCATGCATAACACTCACAATTCTGCCCCATCCACTGCGCTATGCATTACTGTTCTCCTGGAGGCAACCAAGTGTCCCAGGTCTTGTCTTTTACAATATTATAGCATATACAAAAAAAAAAAAAAAAGATGTTGTGCGCCACTGTAGTGTTCGGGTTTGGCTTGAAGAAAAGGTGGCAACCCTACCAGTCACACCTGAGCTGACCAGAGCTGCTGTGGTAAGAAGGAGGAGTGCTAAGAGGGGGGTGGTTGTTTTTACTGCTGGACACAGGTATATCATATATTTTATATATATACACGTGTGTGTATATGTATATATATATATATATATATATATATAGCTGTGTCCAGCAGCACCCCCCCACTGGTTATCAGCTATATTATATACAGGTATAGTGGCTGAGCTGCCCACCCTGAGACGGTCTGATAACTGGGGGGGGGGAGGCTGGGAGTGCTGCTGGACACAGCTAAATTATATATATATATATATATATATATATATCTGTGTATATAGCTGTGTCCAGCAGCACTCCCAGCCTCCCCCCCCAGTTATCAGACCGTCTCAGGGTGGGCAGCTCAGCCACTATACCTATATATAATATAGCTGATAACCAGTGGGGGGGGGGGGTGCTGCTGGACACAGATATATATATATATATGTGTGCATATCTATAATTTAGCTGTGTCCAGCAGCAAAAACACCCCCCCCCCCCATCAGACCAGTGGGATGTCTGCAGCCAAGGCTGCTGATGGGGAGTACCATCGGGCCTCTTGTAGGGGGCCCGGTCCCATCACTTTAACAGGGGGGCCGGCAGCTTTAAACTTCATAATGTAGTATACATGGCATACATAGTGTGAACAAATAATGTTCCCCCGTGGCCCACTGGTGGTGAATCATATTTACTGGGTGGGGAGGGGGGGCATTCAGTTCATCCAGAGGGGCTCAAGAGACTGCAGAATAGAGGGACTTCTTTTTTCCTTTTCAGTACTGGCAGACTGACAACAACCAGTGCCGCACTTGCATAAAGTCCTGGGTCACAGTTCCTGCTGCTAGCGGAGTGATATACTTGGCTTTCCCGCTGCCTGCCTCCTTCAGCAAGTAAGTGCTGAGGACAGGACAGACTTCGGCTGAGGGCATCAGTGGCAGGCTCAGAGCAGGCTGACAGCTATTAACAACATCAGATACCTCACCTCCCGATCTACAATCTTAAACCACAATTTATATATATATATATATATATATATATATATATATATATATATATATATAAAAATGTAATTTAATTAGCTAAATTAAATGTCAGTCATCTTGAGGTTTGCTGATTGGTTATTGGCAGTTACGTATTACGTCTATTTAAAGTAATGTATTTGTATAGAAGGTAGGGCCCGAAAGTGACTCAAGCCCAGGGGCCCCCACCACCCTAAGTCCTGCCCTGCCTATACATGCTGCGCAAAAAAGTGCACGCTCCGACACATCTGCAAATGCATAAATGGGGCCTTAGGGATAGTTTACACTTTCAGTAGCATTCTGAAGAGCAGTTTGCATTGGATCACTTTTCAGTTAGGCTCTTTTACATGGGCGGGCATAAGGGCAGTAAATGCAAGCAGTTGAGCCAAGTTTTTCCATCGCCTAACCACCTACCTTTACAAGGAGATGCAGCTGCTCAGGGTTGTACACATGCCATGGCCTGATGCTTTGCTTCACAGCCACGACACAAATTAAATGGAACAGGGCCACGCTGCAACTGTGATACTACCGACACAGCGCCATTTTTCTCTTTTTCCACTGTTAGCCCCTTATTTGTGCAATGATTTTAAACTCTTCAGTTTGCTGCAGTGTACATTTATTTTATGTGCAGCTTTTAGCTCCAAGGGGGAGGGGGGGGGGGTTAGCATAATTTGCCACCCTTTCCCTGGGCGGTGTATGGTCCTGTCCTGACACTAAATACTTGCAAAAAAATAATGAAAACCTGACTGTGGTTCTAAACATTCCAATACCTAATGAAAAAAATGTGGCTAAAAATACACTTCAAACCATTTGAAAATGTCATATATATCTCTCAGGAACTGTGTTGATGACATAGCTGCATTTGAGTTCTTGGATCTGCTCTGCTGTTGTAGGGTTCCCACACTGTCTGTTTTATTTTTTATTAATTTTCTACAATGGAAAATTTTGTAGAAGGTTTACACCGACAACTCCCAGATGGACAGGAAATTAGTAGAGTATTATAGCACTGGTTATCTCACTGTTAGGGTGTCAGAGAAATGTAAGACATTAAGGGCTGAGGCTACCTAATAAATTCCACCTGTAATGATACTTCATGAGCCCTTTTACAGTTTCTCTTTTAAAGTAGTTTCTTGGTGTACAGTGTCTGTTGCCGTAGATAAGATGTAATGAAACAGCCTATGGTGCCTGTGTACAGAACAAAATGATCACTAGAATCAGCATAATCTCATATTTGTAAGGCCCTTTTTAGAGTTAAAGGGGTTGTAAAGGTTCGTTTTTTATTTTCAAAATAGGTTCCTTTAAGCTAGTGCATTGTTGGTTCACTTAACTTTTCCTTCGATTTCCCTTCTAAATGTTTTTTTTCTTTGTCTGAATTTCTCACTTCCTGTTTCTCCTCAGTAAGCTTGCCCCCATCATCCGAGTGGTGTTTAGTCAGCCAGAACAGCTTACTGAACAGCTTACTGAGGAGAAACAGGAAGTGAGAAATTCAGACAAAGAAAACAAAGGAAAAAACATTTAGAAGGGAAATCGAAGGAAAAGGTAAGTGAACCAACAATGCACTAGCTTAAAGGAACCTATTTAGAAAATAAAAAACGAACCTTTACGACCCCTTTAACACAAACAGAAGGCACTTCTAAGTGCAGTAGTAACAAAAAATAAAAACACTTACTAGAGATAAAATATGTGCAGGCTCATCAAATCACATGAAGTGTCCAGTGGTCACTGTCCCAAGAAGACATGCCAACGTGGGTGACAGCGTTATAGGAGGGATGCCAGCCAGCAGTGAGGAACCATGTGGGGAATATCCATGAAGGGCAGCCGCGCTGCTGGGCCCAGCGTGGAATGCAGGAACCCTGAATGTGACGTCAGAGGGTACGCATTTTGGAGCATGTGTGATAGCTGCTTCATGCCACCCACATTGGGATATGTTCTTGGGACAGTGACCACTGGACACTTCATGTAATTTGATGAGCCTACACATATTTTATCTCTAGTAAGTGTTTTTATTCTTTGAGGCAATACATTCCTGTTAATACTGCACTTAGAAGTGCCTTCTGTTTGTGTTTTGCATTTTCCAGAGAATAGCTTCCCTCTTTTGGAGTGCTGCTGAAGTGCTATCCCAGGATATCTGCTTGCCTACCCTAGTTCCCATATACACTGCGGATTGCTATTTCTGGTTAGTCCAATTTACACAGAGAGCCTTACACCATACTTGTCTTGCAACTGTACCTCACCATGTTTTATGGTAATGAACCATCCACAGTGTGGTGTCATCATTAAAGTACACTAAATATGAGCCCTTACCTCATGAAAAACCCATTTAGTTTAGGCCTCATGCACACTGGACGTTTTTACAGCTGCTGTTTTTGGCTTCAGGCGCTTTTTTCTGTAGCCATTAAACTCCCCAGCATGTTATCCTAGGTGCCCATGCACACATAGGTTTTTATCAGATTTTTTGGCAGGGGTGTTTTCTGTCGGGAAAAAAAAAAAACAGAACTAGTTGGTTTACAGAGGAGTTTTTCAGCTGTAAAAATGCTCTAACAGTTCAGCATTTATGAGCATTTTTGAGCCTTACGCTTTTGTGGGAGTATAGTTTTGCTAAAATAACCCTAGAAAATGCTAATGCAAAAATGCTGCATAATGTGTCAAAACTCAAGTTATTAATGCAGCATTCTACAGCAAAAGCTACTGGCATTTTTATGAATTAAAACATTTAAAAACACTTTTTTATTTTATTTTATCATAAGTGATCACATAACTTCTTTCTCAGCTGCATAAGGGGCTTGGAGAGGTGGGGGTGGAGTACACTGATCTTCCCAGTGAATGACTTGCAGGGGACATGTCAGCACAAATCTTGGCCATTGGTGGAAAGGCAGACTGTTCTCACCAGAAAACTGACCATACTTCTATGCTTCTATGCCTAGCATGGCCAGATTGAAATAGGGAAGTAAGGGGACTGGAAGTACACAATGTAGGTCATATAAAGGAAGCAATGCAAAAAGAACATGATAGTTTTTAAAACAAGTTCATGGTACAAAAGACATATATTATGAATATGAAATGTTGGGGTAACATATTCTTTAATTTTGAATATACCTTGCCAGTGCATCTTAGTGCATGTGTGCTCCAGTGCAAGGCAACACACAGTTGTGAATAATCTGTGCATTACATGGAAAAAAATGGCGTGGGTCCATATTTTCATGTGTTGAGGTACACTGCCAGGCTAATAAAATGAATGTGCTACCTGCAGCACACATGAACACATGATTGCATTAATGTGAATGCATTAATACAATGCATAGTGAGAATCTGGCTTAGATGCTTAGCATGCACAGTTGAGCTCACAGTAGCCTCATAAGAGAAGCAGTGCATGCAAGGTAATAAAACAACTTTTGTTATCTTAAGCAACATTAACCATTTCACTGCCATATACGTTTTTGCATTTATTGCACACATGTTTAAAAAAAATCATTTTAGGCCTGAAGATTACATAAACCCCCCAAAACATTTTATATTTTTTGAAAGCAGGAACCCTAGAGAATCAAAAAGTGGTAGTCCAATTTTTTTATTTCACATGATATTACCACAAAGGTTAATTTTAAGGCATACAAATGCCATAAATTATCTATTTTTTTTTTTTGTAAAATATAAAGCCGAGGTTGCGCCAAGTAAATAGATACCCAACACGTCAAACCTTTAATTTGTGTGCGCCTGTGAAATGGTGACAAACTTCAGTGCCCTACATTTTCCATAGTCAAAGCTTTACAAGCACCCTATAGGTCAGCAATTTTTTACAAAGGTTGTCTGGTACTAGAAATATTGCTCTCACTCCAGCATACACGGCGATATGTAATATGTGTATTACAATCAACATTTTCATGTGTAGCGCCCTCCCAAAAATGTTGGGACGATATTTAAAATTTAGAGGGATGTCTGAGCCAGTAGTTGGGCTCAGACTGTTGAATTACATTTAAATTTGCCTCTGTTCTAGTTGTGCTTTGCCCGATAACGATTTCCCTTATTGCCTGTAGGTGGCACTACTATCTCGGGCACCTGTTGGAATACGGGCAAACCATGGTGCATTGAGTGGCCCTTCTCGGCAGCGGTACAGTGGGAGTGGTCGCCCCGCTGTGCCTGCTGGGAGGGGATACTTAAGGGGCAGACGTCATTGATCGTGGTTTGTTTTCGCCTCGTGGCCCTCCGGGCGCGAGGCATGTGTGTGTGTGATCCTGGTCTCGGGGCCACGTTGGCCCGAGGCTGCATCGCTATCTAGTAGGCCCAGCTAGTCTGGCTGGGGCCTACACCTGGAGAGGAGATCCCAAGATGTCCATCCAAATGGGGAGGAAGCTGTCTTAATGGAGGAGACCAGGGGAGGACCTGCCCTGGAGGAGACCGGCAAAGTGCTGCTGTCTCGGGTGAGGCCTGGCAACTTTATTAAGGAGGGATCCACTTTACTACAAGCCCTGCAGTTCGCCGGATTGGCTTAAAGGCTCTTTCACTGCACGGCTGGAGGTTTGGGACTTTGAAATCCCGTGGCAGAGGATTCCTGGACTATCCATTCGCTCAACTTTAAAAGGTCTGTGGCAGAGACTTTGTTCACTTTAGTGGGTCTGTGGCAGAGACCCATTTCTCCTGGGGCGGTCTGTGGCAGAGACTGCCCCGTTGCTGATTCGTGTGTCATCCCGGCTGCTATCCGGGTGACCAATACCCACTCTAACATTGAGAGTGGGGAGTGACTTTGAACTGACACCTTTGCATTTTTTTGGCAAGTGCCTGAACCTTCCCCTGCTCTTCTCTACCTCCTACTTTTTCTTGAAATTTACTGCATAAGAAAATAAAGCCTGACTGTTGAAGGTTTTACATCTGTGTGGACAGTGCATTTAATACAGACTTTCCTACAACGAAGCTGAAGAGGTAAAGTGCAAAACCCAAAACTAACCAGCAGCTCCTACGGGGGTAGTGCTACACATGCATGGGATATTATGTGCTTGGGTTTAACTTAAATTTTTTACAATAAAAAAAAAAAATAATTAACTTAAAGGGTTATTCCAAAAAAAAAGCAAATAAAGAAAAAATAATATAGCACGTATAATTGTGACACTAATCATATTGTAATTGAATGTTATTAAAAATTACCTTTCCTTTTCAATCTGGAGTCATTGTAATTTTCTATAAATGCAAAGCAATATGGCTACATGGAGTTGTTCTGTACACAGAATGTGTACTGACCACTCCCCAGAAACATAATTTCCTGCTTGTGTAATTGGCTCACCAATTTTCGCAGAAGTCTGCCTAAGATACCAGTCAGATTTAAGGCATCCCCTGCAAAAACAATGTCATTTTTGGTGAGATATTTCCAATAGAAACACGTCTAAAGAGATGCAGGTCCAGCAGCTTTCCTCATTAGTGCCCTGCAGCTGCCACAGCTGATTGATAATTATGAAACCACTCCCATTAGACCCACCCGGCCCAGAGGCACAGACAAACAGACATGGATTTCTTCAGAACAAAAGGTAGGAATCTGAAACAAAAGTTGTTAGAATTCTTGCAATGTACATAGATCACCAAGGGGGGGGGGGGATGTTTTTTTTTCTCAACAAAAGTGGAGTTACGCTTTAACTTTATTTTTTATTTTTTTATCACATAGGGGACAAAAAGCCCACTATGTGATGATTTTTTGGTGACAGGTTCTCTTTAAGGAAACATCCATGAATGTCTCCCCTGTGCTCCACTGAATGTAATACAATGCAGATCGCATTGAATTACATTCTTTCCCAGCCATGCTGGTCGGGGACATTGTTGGGCGCACCCAGAAATTACGTCAAACATGTCAGTTTCTGGGACAGCAACAGCAAACATGTTGGGCTCTGGGTGGCAGGTGCGGCCTACTTAGCGGCACCTGCTATGCCAGTCCAATGGACAAGAGGAGCCCAGGCTACATGGCGGGGGGCATCACATTACTGGGTGTGCGTGGAAGCAATCAGGCGGCAGTGCAGCCACCGGAATGCTTCCACCTGACAAGACACCGCTTGTCAGATTTACACACAATCACACTGCAGCCACTGGTGATGTGTGTAAAACCCTGCGCTGTGAAGTCCATACAACATAGAGGTAGTAAAGTAAAAAAAAAACTCACATTTACCACTTCAAGCTCAGACGTTTTCAACCCCATCCTGCCAAGGCCATTTTTCAGTTTTCAGCCCTGTCACACTTTGGATGATAATTACTTAGTCATGCAACACGGTACCCAAATGAAATTTTGTGTAATTTCTTTTAGACAAACTTTATGTTGGTGATATTTAATCACCACTGTTTTTTTTTATTTATTTTTTTAAACATTTTAAAAAAAGGCCCTTTTTTGGAAATTAGACAGTCCAACGTATTTAGTAAGAAGCATGGTGAAGTTGTAATTTTTTGCCACAAATTTTCGGAAAATAAAGAAATCGAATGAAAAAAAAATCCACAAAGTTGTAAATTTAACAAGTTATTTCTCACACACAACATGCTTACAATTACACCCCATAAAACATTCTGCTACTCCCCCCCCCCCCCCTTCCTGTGCATGAAGATACCACATGTGTGAAACTTTTTCACAACCTAACCGCATAGAGAGGCCCAAAATCCAAGGAGAACCTTCAGGGTTTCTAGGGGCGTAAACTAGGCATCTAATTTCTTGATTGCCTTTCACTTTTTTAGTGGCCCAGTAGCAGCAGGGCAGTAGAAACACCCACACAATGACCATATTTTGAAAGAAAAGAAAGGCATAATGAGTTCTTTGAAGATGTTATTTTTTTTTGCCACACGTTTCAGAAAATGAGAAAAGAGAAGAAAAATTTATTTTTTTACTCAAAGTTGTCAATTAATACACCCCAAAACACATTCTACTACTCCTCACTAGGGATGAGCTTTATGTTTGAGTCGAACATGAGTTCAACTCTAACATTGGCTGTTCACCCCTTCAGCGAACAGCGAACAATTTTGGGTGTTCGTGGCAAATTCGAAAAGCCGCGGAACACCCTTTAAAAGTCTATGGGAGAAATCAAAAGTGTTAATGTTAAAGGTTAATATGCAAGTTATTGCCATAAAAAGTGTTGGGGGGGGCGTGGCCAGCAGCCGAGGAAGATGGAAGCTTAAGCTCTCAGCTCGTCAGCCAGGGGGAACAAAATAACAACACAGGCCGCAAGCAAAGCCCCATCCACAGCCATCCTTGTTCCTGAGACACCGGAGAGCAAGATGAGCATGTCCAGGAAGCGATTCGCAGAGCACAAGCCCCCAAAACTGACCGAATTTGCTTACAAGCCGGCGAAGCGGAACACAGTATTCCAAGATGGCGCCGGCCCGACCGCGCTGCGGGACTCATACACAGACCTCCCGGACGACATCCCAGAAGAATCGTTTACCACAGGTACTCCTCCTCTACTATCTCAACCCCCGGAGAGTGACATTCTCCCTAACAGCCCAGCAAAGGCTAAAATCCAGCTAGAGGCGCCACCGCAGCGGCCACTGCATCCAAAAATCGAGGCCCAGGCTTTTAATCTCCTCCTCTCCAACCAGGCCCTGCACTCATCCATGGCCTCCTTCCCCACCTCGGGCCAGCCAGTCATGGATACCACCCTAAAAGACATGCTACTCTCTCTGCAGACATCCCTCATGACTGACCTCTCCTCATTGTTTACCAAAATTACCTCAGAGATCCACTCACTAGATGAAAGTGTGAATAATGTTGAGAGGGGCCTAACTGACTGTACCTCCACAGTAAATGAAGTCATTGACGTTTATGATGATATCAAAGAGGAACAGTCATGGATGCGCGCCAAGCTGGCCGATTTAGAGGACAGGTCTCGCAAGAACAATGTAAGATGAGAGGTGTTCCTGAATCAATCCTGCCTGCGGACCTACCACGCTATGCAAAAGAATTGATGCATGTCATTTTACCTGAAGCGTCTCCACGAGATGTCATAATTGACAAAATTCATAGAATCTCTAAACCATCCCACCTGGCAGCCTCAGTCCCCAGAGACGTACTGATGAGAGTCCACTTCTACGACATTAAAGAAAAACTTTTGATGGGGGTTAAATCTAAAACGCCCCTACCCGCTCCCTATATAGGGATTCAATTCTACCCTTACCTCTCCAAATACACCCTCCAACTGAGACGTCAAATGAACCCAATCACCAAAGGTCTTCAAAACCACAAAATACAATATAAATGGCGCTACCCAGCCACTCTCCTCATCATGAAGAATGGCCAGTCCCACACCGTCGGAGATCTCGACAAAGGCCTGCGACTCCTCCACACCTGGGGAATACTACCAGATCCCCCAAAATCTGCTCCACTTGCAAGAGGATCAACTCCCCCCCGCAGAAATCTGGACCTCAACCACACCTAAATGGAACCCATCCATGTGACAAGCTTGGCCAAAAAGCGTCATTACAGATCCCCTGAGTTATGACCACCTACTACCCCTGGTTCCGTCTTCCGTGCTAATAACTGTTTTTTTTTTACCCCCACTTGGAGGCTACTGTAGTGCTTAGCACCCCTACATGAATCCTTTTGTTGTTATCTGTTTTACAAGCTACTTAAAACCTCTCACTAACAGTCTGCTCTGCAGTTTTTCTTTTTTTTAATAATACCTTTTTTTCTACTTTGTTTTTTCTTTTTGTGCATTGTTTTAGTAGTTAACGTATTGCTCTATTCGCAGCTTTCTAATCCACCCTCCTTTCAGGCACTTGGACTGCCACGCCTACTACAAATATAGTGCCCAGGTTCCATCGGATCCGAACTGTACCCCCTAACTGTAAGTGCTACTGCATAACACCTTCCAACCAAAATTCCACAAGATGCCGCTCACTATCCTCTCACTAAACACCAATGGGCTGAATCACCCAGCCAAACGCCACTCACTTTGGAAAACCACCACGGCTCTCCACAGTGACATTCTTTGCATACAAGAAACCCACTTACTATCATCAAACATTTCCCTTTGCAACAACCACCAGTTCCCACATGTCTTCCATGCTACCCACTCTACTAAGTCTAAAGGAGTCATGATTGCTATTAAAGACACGGTGGACTTCCAATTACTAGATGTCACATCAGACTCTGAAGGCCGTTTTATAATCCTTATCTGCAACATCAACCGTGTACCTTACACTCTTATCAATATATATGCCCCGAACTCCCACCAAATGAAGTTTCTGCGTAAGGTGCTACGCACAGCCAAACCAATCCAAAAAGGTCATCTAATACTCTGTGGAGACTTCAACCTGGTCCCAGACATAACCATTGACTCCACATCAGCTGCAAAGCACGAGACTCACCTCTGAAAAACTTTATCTCTACTCATGATCTATATGACGTCTGGCGCTGTCACCATGGGTCCGAACGAGACTTTACCTTTTTCTCCTCCAGACACAGATCGTATTCGAGATTAGACCTGTTTTTAACGGACAAATGGATTTTGCAAAAAATCTGTACTTCCGCAATACACACCACGACATGGTCGGACCACACCCCAATCTCAATTACAATCGAAGACTCTAATCTACATCGTAACACGTTTCTCTGGCGCGCAAATAACTACATTATCCAACACGACAAATATGCGACAGAGATCGCTGATCACATTACTGACTTTTTCTCACTAAACAATGGCACGGTGTCCGACCCGGCCGTGGTGTGGAGCGCGCATAAAGCTTTCATGAGAGGCATGCTGATTAAATTAAGCTCTTACCATAAAAAGAAGAGGACGCAGCGTTTAGATGAACTGACAGCTCAGATAGCGGCCCTAGAACTAAGCCATAAAAACAACCCTCAAGACCCACAGACAAACAAACTAGTGTCCCTCAGACAAGAACTTAAAGCCCTACTCCTTCATTCCTATGAACTCCTCCAAAGGAAACTGAAAGCAACTACATACTCCACCTCTAACAAGGCAGGGAAAAAACGTGCACAACGCCTAAAAGGCAGACGTGCCAAAACTAGAATAACCCAACTCTTCCACCCCCATACGAAAATTCCCTTGAGTAACCCGCAAGACATAGCCAATGCATTCAGCGCCTATTACGGTGACCTGTACAATCTGAAACAAGATCTCCGTACTCCGCAACCCACTCACGATGATATTGACTAATTTCTCCGCACCCTTGACCTACCTACCCTGACTGGGGAACAATTAGATACCCTTAATGCCCCGTTCACGGAACAGGAAATAAATCAGCTATTGACTCACTACCAAGTGGTAAAGCACCAGGCCCCAACGGTCTGACCGGAGAATACTACAAACAATTCTCCCCACACCTAACCCCATACCTTACTGAAGTTTTCAACCACGCTGCCTCCTCTTCTACCTTTCCGAATGAATATTTAAAAGCACTGGTTATTACGTTACCGAAGCCAGGGAAGGAGTCGAACGTCCCCCAAAATTTTCGCCCAATATCCCTACTCAATCTCGACCTCAAAATATATGCCAAAACCATAGCAGCAAGGCTACTTGAGATTATGCCCACCCTTATCCACAAAGACCAGACAGGTTTCATGAGAGGCAGACAGGCATCAGATGATGATGATGATGCCAGGAGAATGATTAACCTCATTCACCACGCAGAATCCACCGGCACGCCTTCTCTGCTCCTGTCTTTGGATGCAGAGAAGGCGTTTGACAGGGTCCACTGGTTCAACCCACAAGATCAGCCTCTTCACTGATGATGTCATTCTCATTCTCACCAATCCGACTTCCTCCCTGGCAGAAGTACAAAAGTTGTTACACTGGTTCAGCTCAGTTTCATACTATAAGGTTAACACGACCAAATCCTTCATACTAGACTTAAACATTGGCGCTACCACACGTAATCTACTGCAACTACAACACCAGTTCGCATGGGCAGACAAAGACATTTCCTACCTAGGCATCTAGCTACCGAGAATACTTAAAAACCTCTACTCATGTAACTTCTTACCACTCCTACAAGACATCCAAACGACCTCACAAAAATTAGCGAAACATGAACTCTCCTGGTCAGGGAGACTTGTGGATTTTAAAATGATATGCCTCCCTCAAATACTGTACCTTTTCAGGACCCTTCCTGTCCCAATTCCCACCTCATTCTTCAGATCCCTTTAAATGATCTACAACAAATATTTTTGGAACGGCAAAAAGCCCAGATGCACCCACCTAAAGCTGATTAAACATAAACTGGCAGGGGGCACAGGATCCATAGACTTCGAAGACTATTACTTAGCCGCCATACTAGCTCAACTACCCACTTGGTTTCAACCTTCCTCAAGCCCAACTTTGGGAAAAAATTGAGAATTTCTCACTCACAAGGCCCAATCTAAAGAACTGGTTATTAAGCACCCCTCTAGGCGCCCCCATTCCGGCATCTGTTTCCCCAACCATGAAAGCTTCAGCCCATGCCTGGAAAAAAATAATTACCATCCTAGATTACAACCCCGACAAGTCCCTCCAGTACCTGTCACCGGACCTACTACTATCTCGATGGACCCCCAACACATGCTGGAGATGCAAATCCGCCATAGGAGACATGTTCCACATTTTCTGGGCGTGCCCCAACATACAGAAATACTGTAAAGAGATAAAAAACAAAGGCAGGCGCCGCTGAAGTAAAACTGTGTGATTTTAATATAGCAGTAACAATAAAACACTCACATTAAGGTGTCTTTAGATCGGCATCTGGGGGTCCTGTGGGATGTGCACCTCCGCTCGTGCCAGCAATGTTCAAGCCCAGTGCAGTGGAGCCGGTGTTCAATCCTGTGGAGAGTTTTCGTGGTCTCGTGCGGCGGCCGAATGGAGGCCTGGAGCGCAAACTGCTCGTCTGTGCTGAGTGCTGAGGCGCAGCGTGGGGAGGATTGGCGTCACAGGACCAAGATGCAATGCATTTCGGTGCATGCGCAAGTGAGAGGAGGAACACACTACGCTCACCTTTTCCAAGCTGGCTTGTGTTAGCTATACACAGCCTTTTTATATGCCGGGGTGGTGTTGCCACCTAGTGGAGCTAGATGTAAGCACACGTCATGTAATAGGAGTGGCTTACACTAGTGTTGGCAAGATTTGTATTGGACAGCTAAAATACATTTTCTACAAATATGTAATATAACTAAAAAATGAAGATTCATATAATGCAAGAAGTAAAACCCGTAAGACATAATATGGTACTACTAACAGTAGAACAATTATAAATAGCTTTTAAAAGAGACATTTTATCCATAAGCATTTAAAAACAAAAATCATGTGGGATACACTGAAGAGCTGTATGTGCATATATTTATGTGGAGTGGGTCTGTGATTCTTGCAAGACATCCATTAAAAGGTATTAATCAAAAGAATGCTTGCAAGAAAGAACAAACAAATGATGATTTTACCAATATGTGAAGGAATATGGGTATATAACATATAATGATATATAATAAAATTACATATTCTTATTTAAGGGATAAATATGTGTATATCTATGTGTGAAAACATAAAATGAAATTTACAACAGGTCATATCCACCAGGTTGGTCAATATTAAATATATGGGCGGCACAGAGGTGTAGTGGGTAGCACTCTCACCTAGCAGTAAAAAGGGGTCACTGGTTCGAATCCCAACCACGACACCACCCGCCCGGGGCCTGAACGTTCTCCCTGTGCCTGTGTGGGCCCCTCCCGGGTACTCCGGTTTCCTCCCACACTCCAAATTGATACTTACTAGATCAGAAGGTGACCCAAAACAATTAGATTTATAGGAGTGTCTGATAGACACATGAACAACAACACCTGATGGGGGAGACATAATTAGTAAGGATTTATAATATGGTGGATATTTCTAGCTCCTCATTGATACCTCCTGGATTGAGAGTATCTAATGAGTATATCCAGAAAGTCTCTCTTTCACATAGCTTTTGGAATCTCTCTGCTTCAGACAATGTATTAGGGATCTGTTCGATTACCCAAACATTTAGGCCATCAGTAGACTTCTGATGGTGCTACGCAAAATGGCGGGGGACACTGTGCTTGTCCTTGCCTCCCTCTATTTTCCTCCTATGTTCACCAAATCTTTGCCGGAGCGGACGGATGGTGCGTCTGACGTATAGGAGGTGACAAGGACAAGTTAGGCCATAAACCACAAATTCCGAACCACAGTTGAAGAAATTTCCCAAAGTGTAAGTTTTTCCCTTTGTGGTAAAATGTTTTCTACCATGGTTCACAAAAGCACATGTTTTGCAAAGGGATTTTTTACACTGAAACATACCTTTCAGAGGGATCATCTGGGTATGTGGTGAAGGGGTGGCTTGTAGTATTCTTAGTTTGCTGGGTGCTACTTTGTTTTTAAGGTTTGCCGCTCTTCTATAGTTGATCTTGGGGATATTGGGTAGGATGGGTTTGAGGTGGGGGTCCTCAAGTAGTAAGGGCCAATGCTGACTAAAAATTGATTCAATTTTTTGGGAATCTGTATGAAATTTTGTGATGAAACGTGAGGATGGGTCAAAATTGTCTTTTTTTGGAATAGGGAGTGTGTCCTGATCTAAATAATGCTGATAAGCCTGATTGACCAAAGAAGCAGGGTATTCTTTATCATACAGCTTATTTTTAACAATGGTACCCTGTTCTATATAATCGGCTGTTTTGGTGCAGTTGCGCCTCAGTCGGCAAAATTGGCCCTTGGGTATGTTATTGATCCATTTTTTATAATGACAACTTTTGTAATGGAGCAGGGAATTGCCAGCCGTGGGCTTGAAATAGTTTTTGGCATGTATGATGCCTTCAGAATGGTAAAGGTCCAGGTCGAGAAAGGTGAGCTTCTCTGTATCCCATACGTGGGTGAAGGAGAGCCCATATGTATTGTTGTTACAATGGGTGATAAAATCATCAATGACATCACCACCACATCCCAGATGATGATGATGTCATCGATGTGCCTGCTGTAGAACACAAGATGTTTCTGAAATGGGTTGCTGGACTATATGTGTCTATGCTCCCATAGACCCATAGCCAAATTAGCATATGAGGGTGCAAAAATGGCACCCATTGCGGTCCCCTGGATCTGCAGGTAGTATTGTAGAGATTTTCTGAGAGGAAGTGATTGAGGGCTGCTAGTCCGAAGTCATGAGGGATAGATGTGTACAGTGAATTTACGTCTAGAGACATCCAGACATAAGTGTTTTCCCATCTGTACGGTTTCAGCAGATCTAGAAGGTGTGTGCCATCTCTGATGTAGGACTGTAACCTCTGGGCCAAGGGCTGTAGGTGGTGGTCTATATATTTAGATAAACCAGAGGTAATGCTGTCCATGGCAGCGATGATAGGTCTGCCAGGGGGATTAGTCAGACTCTTGTGAATCTTCGGTATATGATAGAAATAAGGCGTGTGGTAAAAATCTCTACGCAAGAATGAAGCTTCGTTTTTGTTAATTATGTTTTGTGAAAGTGCTGCATTAATGAGTATATCTATTTGTTTTTTGTAAACAGGTAATGGATCTGAGCTTAATTTGGAGTATGTGAGATGGTCACCTAATAAGCGTTCTGCTTCTGTGATATAGTTGGTGCGGTCTTGTATAACAATTCCGCCGCCCTTGTCTGCAGTCTTTATTATGAGTTGGTCATTTTTGGTAAGGGATGACGAGGCAATGTTTTCCTGTTGAGTGAGATGGCCAAGATCCATGGTGTGAGTGGTGGGATGTGAACACATCCTCTTAAGGTCCACAAAAACCATATTGTAAAAAGTGATGAGGTGTGGTCCTTTTGATAGATAGGGGTAAAAAATGGATTTTGGTTTGAGAGTGGAATGTATGATGGGTGGAGAAGTGTGGAGGTGCTGGGTGTATAGATCGAGTCCTGTATAGAACTCATCATGGTACAATTGTTCCAGCATATTAATCATGTCTGCATCAAAGTCAAAATCAGTAGGGTCTTCCTTAGACCCAGGTGAAGAAGGACCTTCAGCAGTGTCCAAAAGGGATGCGTTTTTAGCATTTTTAATATGAAAAAATATTATTAGGGTAAGATTCCTTATATGCCTATTCAGGTCTTTGAATAAAGTGAAGGCATCAGGTGTGTTGGAGGGAGCAAAGTTGAGGCCACGGCTTAGCAAGGATGTTTCGGCTGGGGATAGAGTATGTTTGGATAAATTGAAAATCTTCACAGTTTGCGATTTTTGGATGGGTTGGCCTCTAGTTCTTCCTCTACCCCCTCTACAGCCTCTCCTGCACATTTTCTTTTGCTTGGGACGGCTGGAGAGGGGTTCTCCAATAAAAAAAAAAGCAAGGAACAGAATTATCTGTAGGAACATGGGAACTAAATGTAATGGGTATGGTGATGTTGTGTCCTACCTGTCCTAAAGGAGAAGGGATTAGGTCATCATGATGCTCGGAATTACGTAGTTTCAGGATTTTTTTCCTGAGAAAAGGTATGGGCTTGCCAGCACCATGATCCAATGTAATATTAGGAATAGTGGGGCTATGGTTCTTTTCTACCCCTATGGAACTGCCCGCGTGAAGTAGTTGTGTACTACTTTGAGCCAGTTCCATAGAGTCAGAATTATCATAGAAATGTGGAGTGGACTGAGTGCCAGAACGATTATAAAACACATTTAAGTCTTGTAATAGTTTGGTTTGGGGAAGGTTTTTTGTCACAGTGTTGGGTCTTTGTGACCGTTGGTTGGCAGGATGTTGTGTTCGCATGATGTTAGGATTATGTGGTATCCTAGGAACTATAGACATAAGAGGTTGAAGATGGGGAGGGTGGGGAATGATAGGTATGGGATCATTGGAATGTAATAATGGATCTGGGGAGGGAGGGGGAAGTGTGCGTACAAGGTGGGCTGGAGTTTTATCCATCCATGTGAATATTTTATTACTGGTATAATCTTTGATGTCCCTTCTAAATTTCCCTAGTTTGCTGTATATGAGGGCACCCTCTAATTTTTTGGTATTCTTTTTGAGGATGTCTAACCAGGATGAAGGAACAGTATGTCCTAGATCTATGATTTCTGTACATAGCGTTTGAAATGTTTTTTCAAGCTAATTTGGCTATGGGTCTATGGGAGCATAGACACATATGGTCCAGCAACCCATTTCAGAAGCATCTTGTGTTCTACGGCAGGTACATCAATGACATCATCATCATCTGGGATGGTGGTGGTGATGTCATTGATGATTTTATCACCCATTGTAACAACAATACATATGGGCTCTCCTTCACCCATGTATGGGATACAGAGAAGCTCACCTTTCTCGACCTGGACCTATACCATTCTGAAGGCGTCATACATGCCAAAAACTATTTCAAGCCCATGGCTGGCAATTCCCTGCTCCATTACAAAAGTTGTCATTATAAAAAATGGATCAATAACATACCCAAGGGCCAATTTTGACGACTGAGGCGCAACTGCACCAAAACAGCCGATTATATAGAACAGGGTACCATTGTTAAAAATAAGCTGTATGATAAAGAATACCCTGCTTCTTTGGTCAATCAGGCTTATCAGCATTATTTAGATCATGACACACTCCCTATTCCAAAAAAAAAAAAATTTGACCCATCCTCACGTTTCATCACAAAATTTCATACAGATTCCAAAAAATAGTATCAATTTTTAGACAGCATTGGCCCTTACTACTTGAGGACCCCCACCTCAAACCCATCCTACCCAATATCCCCAAGATCAACTATAGAAGAGCGGCAAACCTTAAAAACAAAGTAGCACCCAGCAAACTAAGAATACTACAAGCCACCCCTTCACCACATACCAAGATGATCCCTCTGAAAGGTATGTTTCAGTGTAAAAAATCCCTTTGCAAAACATGTGCTTTTGTGAACCATGGTAGAAAACATTTTACCACAAAGGGAAAAACTTACACTTTGGGAAATTTCTTCAACTGTGGTTCGGAATTTGTGGTTTATGGCCTAACTTGTCCTTGTCACCTCCTATACGTCGGACGCACCATCCGTCCCCTCCGGCAAAGATTTGGTGAACATAGGAGGAAAATAGAGGGAGGCAAGGACAAGCACAGTGTCCCCCGCCATTTTGCGGAGCACCATCAGAAGTCTACTGATGGTCTAAATGTTTGGGTAATCGAACAGATCCCTAATACATTGTCTGAAGCAGAGAGATTCCAAAAGCTATGTGAAAGAGAGACTTTCTGGATATACTCATTAGATACTCTCAATCCAAGAGGTATCAATGAGGAGCTAGAAATATCCACCATATTATAAATCCTTACTAATTATGTCTCCCCCATCAGGTGTTGTTGTTCATGTGTCTATCAGACACTCCTATAAATGTAATTGTTTTGGGTCACCTTCTGATCTAGTAAGTATCAATTTGGAGTGTGGGAGGAAACCGGAGTACCCGGAGGGGACCCACGCAGGCACAGGGAGAACGTGCAGGCCCCGGGCGGGTGGTGTCATGGTTGGGATTCGAACGGCGACCCCTTTTTACTGCTAGGCGAGAGTGCTACCCACTACACCACTGTGCCGCCCATATATTTAATATTGACCAACCTGGTGGATATTACCTGTTGTAAATTTCATTTTATGTTTTCACACATAGATATACACATATTTATCCCTTAAATAAGAATATGTAATTTTATTATATATCATTATATGTTATATACCCATATTCCTTCACATATTGGTAAAATCATCATTTGTTTGTTCTTTCTTGCAAGCATTCTTTTGATTAATACCTTTTAATGGATGTCTTGCAAGAATCACAGACCCACTCCACATAAATATATGCACATACAGCTCTTCAGTATATTCCACATGATTTTTGTTTTTAAATGCTTATGGATAAAATGTCTCTTTTAAAAGCTATTTATAATTGTTCTACTGTTAGTAGTACCATATTATGTCTTACGGGTTTTACTTCTTTTATTATATGAATCTTCATGTTTTAGTTATATTACATATTTGTAGAAAATGTATTTTAGCTGTCCAATACAAATCTTGCCAACACTAGTGTAAGCCACTCCTATCACATGACGTGTGCTTACATCTAGCTCCACTAGGTGGCAACACCACCCCGGCATATAAAAAGGCTGTGTATAGCTAACACAATGGACTAGTGCTGTCCTGTCACCTAACGATACTGCTACACTACTCCCCTTTTTCTTGACCGAGCAATACATGCAACAGTTATAACGGTTATCTACTACATATTCTAGCAAGTTTCAGCTAGGAAAAGTTCACCAATGTTTGGAATATATTACTAGATCCTCTCCACTCCTGTGACACTAAAGCTCCCATTCGGGGTGTCACACTAGGGGAGAGAATTAATCATACCTCCAGATACTCACAATGTTATCCACTTTATATTTGGCTTAGTGCATTCTGTGCACACAAGTTCATCTGTCTTGATGTACTCAACGACGTTGTTGCACGACGTACAATGCTTAATTGTACATTGCATACCATATGCAAAATCAATAAAATACTTAAAAGATAAAAAGTGTTTGGGGACCTGGGTCCTGCCCCAGGGGACATGTATCAATGTAAAAAAAAGTTTTAAAAACTGCAGTTTTTTCGGGAGCAGTGATTTTACTAATGCTTAAAGTGAAACAATAAAAGTGAAATATTCCTTAAAATTTCGTACCTGGGGGGTGTCTAAAGTATGCCTGTAAGGTAGCGCATGTTTCCCGTGTTTATAACTGTCCCTGCACAAAATGTAATTTCTGAAGGAAAAAAAGTCATTTAAAACTACTGTAATGAATTGTCGGGTCCTGGCAATACAGAGAAAAGTAATTGAAAAAAAAACAAAGGGCCAGTCCATTACCAGGCCCTTTGGGTCTGGTATGAATATTAAGGGGAACCCCTGCCATTTTTTTCAAAGACTTTTATCTGTATTGCAGGGACCCGACAATTCATTAACCACTTAACCACCGCTCACTGTATATATACGTCGGCAGAATGGCACCGACAGGCACAATCACGTAGAGCATACGTGATTGCCTTTGTATAGTTGGGGGGTCCAATCGGACCCCCCTCCTATACAGTGAGCGGTGGCTAAGTGTCCGGGAGCGTTCCGGGATGAGGGGGCAGCCATTCGTTTCTGGCCACCCCCTCGCGATCGCTCCCGGCGAATGGAAATGCCCCCTCTGTCTGTGTCAGACAGAGGGAGCAGGAGGAAGTGATGTCATCTCTGGTGCGGCGCTCACATATACCGAGCGCCGTACAAGAGAAGACATCAGGTCAGTGCACACAACACTACACTGACACCAGGACACATAGGGACATAAATCGCCCCCCCAGGCCCCCCCAGACACCCCAGATCACCCCCCAGATCACCCCCCAGCCCCCAGTCACAGTGTCACTGATTGCAGTGACCATTTATTTAGTGATCACTGCAATCAGTGACATTTGTGACTGTAAAAGTGTCACCAAAGTTTAGTCTTAGGTCCAGTGTAGCCCCCTAACCCCCCCAATAAAGGTTTAACCCCCTGATCACCCCCCAGATAACCCTTTCACCGCCTATCACCACTGTCGCTTAGCGATCATTTTTCTGATCGCTGTCTTAGCGTCAGTGATGCCGATCGGCAGCCAGTAATTTTTTTTAGGTTCGCCGCAGGTTTTTATAGCGTCAGGTACCCCAATATATTATCTAATAAAGGTTTAACCCCCTTGATCGCCCCCCAGGTAACCCTTTCACCCCCTATCACCACTGTCACTAAGCGATCGTTTTTCTAAACGCTGTCTTAGTGTCTGTGATGCAGATCGGTAGCCGGTAATTTTTTTTAGGTTCGCCGCAGGTTTTTATAGCGTCAGGTACCCCAATATATTATCTAATAAAGGTTTAACCCCCTTGATCGCCCCCCAGGTAACCCTTTCACCCCCTATCACCACTGTCGCTAAGCAATTGTTTTTCTAAACGCTGTCTTAGTGTCGGTGATGCAGATCGTAGCCAGTAATTTTTTTTAGGTTCGCCGCATGTTTTTATAGCGTCAGGTACCCCAATATATTGTCTAATAAAGGTTTAACCCCCTTGATCGCCCCCCAGGTAACCCTTTCACCCCCTATCACCACTGTCACTAAGCGATCGTTTTTCTAAACGCTGTCTTAGTGTCTGTGATGCAGATCGGTAGCCGGTAATTTTTTTTAGGTTCGCCGCAGGTTTTTATAGCGTCAGGTACCCCAATATATTATCTAATAAAGGTTTAACCCCCTTGATCACCCCCCAGGTAACCCTTTCACCCCCTATCACCACTGTCGCTAAGCAATTGTTTTTCTAAACGCTGTCTTAGTGTCGGTGATGCAGATCGTAGCCAGTAATTTTTTTTAGGTTCGCCGCATGTTTTTATAGCGTCAGGTACCCCAATATATTATCTAATAAAGGTTTAACCCCCTTGATCGCCCCCCAGGTAACCCTTTCACCCCCTATCACCACTGTCACTAAGCGATCGCTTTTCTAAACGCTGTCTTAGTGTCTGTGATGCAGATCGGTAGCCGGTAATTTTTTTTAGGTTCGCCGCAGGTTTTTATAGCGTCAGGTACCCCAATATATTATCTAATAAAGGTTTAACCCCCTTGATCGCCCCCCAGGTAACCCTTTCACCCCTATCACCACTGTCGGTAAGCAATTGTTTTTCTAAACGCTGTCTTAGTGTCGGTGATGCAGATCGTAGCCAGTAATTTTTTTTAGGTTCACCGCATGTTTTTATAGCGTCAGGTACCCCAATATATTATCTAATAAAGGTTTAACCCCCTTGATCGCCCCCCAGGTAACCCTTTCACCCCCATCACCACTGTCGCTAAGCGATCGTTTTTCTAAACGCTGTCTTAGTGTCGGTGATGCAGATCGGTAGCTGGTAATTTTTTTTAGGTTCGCCGCAGGTTTTTATAGCGTCAGGTACCCCCATATATTATCTAATAAAGGTTTTAACCCCCTGATTGCCCCTAGTTAACCCTTTCACCAGTGATCACCATATAAGTGTTACGGGTGACACTGGTTAGTTAGTTTGCTTTTTATAGTGTCAGGGCACCCGCCGTGTATATAACCCAATAAAGGTTTAACCCCCTGATCGCCCGGCGGGTGATATCAATTAGGTTTTAGCATCAGAGAGGGTCTGAGTCACACCCCAGGCAGCGTCAGGTTAGTGCCAGTAACGCTAACACCCACGCGTGAAGCATACACCCCCCTTAGTGGTATAGTATCTGAACAGATCAATATCTGATCTGATCAGATCTATACTAGCGTCCCCAGCAGTTTAGGGTTCCCAAAAACGCAGTGTTAGCGGGATCAGCCCAGATACCTGCTGGCACCTGCGTTTTGCCCCTCCGTCCAGCCCAGGCCACCCAAGTGCAGTATCGATCGATCACTGTCACTTACAAAACAAAAACACACATAACTGCAGCGTTCGCAGAGACAGGCCTGATCCCTGCGACTCCAGTGCTGTAGGAGGTGATTTCACCACCACAGTTAAAAAAAAAAGCAAATATGCCGAAGCATTGGGGCAGCAGGGGCGGAGGAGCGATTTTGCTCCTAATGCCACGTACACACGGTCGAAATTCCAACGGAGGCTTGCCCGTGGAAAAGTCCGACCATGTGTGTGCGGCATAACTTTTTTGCGGGAGGATGCCCCCATGCTTCGGCATATATAAATAGTGCGTGTATGCCCATCATTGGAAGTGGGTGGATGAAGGGCGGTATTCTAATGGTGGGCATACCCACCGATCAATCTCTTTTTTCGTTCAGCCAACTGGCTGCATGAAATAAAAAGATTACAATACATGTCCAACAAGGACCAGCAACGTACTGGTATGTTGCTGGACTTTGAATGTTTATACCAGAATGATGCCTGCGGGTTTAGGTATCATCTTGGTATCATTCTTTTCAGCCTGCGGCCGGCTTTCATGTAAAAGCAATCCTAGCGGCTAATTAGCCTCTGGACTGCTTTTACAAGCAGTGGGAGGGAATGCCCCCCCCGGATATAAAAAGCGCCATTGGGAAATTGGGAAAGCATTTTATCACACCGATCTTGGTGTGGTCAGATGCTTTGAGGGCAGAGGAAAAATCTAGGGTCTAGAAGACCCCAGTTTTTTCCAAAAAAGAGTACCTGTCACTACCTATTGCTATCATAGGGGATATTTACATTCCCTGAGATAACAATAAAAATGATAAAAAAAAAAAATACTTGGAAGGAACAATTTTTAAAAATAAAATAAAAAAGCAAAATTAATAATAAAAAAAAAAAAGAAAAAAAAAAGCACCCCTGTCCTGCCCTGCTCTTGCCCAATGGCGAATGCAAGCGTCGGTCTGGCATCATATGTAAACAGCAATTGCACCATGCATGTGAGGTATCACCGCGAAGGTCAGATCGAGGGCAATCATTTTAGCAGTAGACCTCCTCTGTAAATCTACTGGGGTAACCTGTAAAGGCTTTTAAAGGCTTTTAAAAATGTATGTAGTTTGTCGCCAATGCGCGTTTGTGCAAAATTTTAAAGCATGTCGTGTTTAGTATCTATGTACTCGGCCTAAGATCATCTTTTTTATTTCATCAAACATTTGGGCAATATAGTGTGTTTTAGTGCATTAAAATTAAAAAAAGTGTATTTTTTAACCCAAAAAATGCGTTTGAAAAATCGCTGCGCAAATACTGTGTAGAAAAAAAAATGCAACACCCACCATTTTAATCTGTAGGGCCTTTGCTTTAAAAATATATATAATGTTTGGGGGTTCAACATAATTTTCTTGCAAAAAAAAAAATGTTTTCATGTAAACAAAAAGTGTCAAAAAGGGCTTTGTCTTCAAGTGGTTAGAAGAGTGGATGTAAGCTTCCTAATGTTGTGTATAAAATGCCAGAACAGTTCAAAACCCCCCCAAATGACCCCATTTTGGAAAGTAGACACCCCAAGCTATATACTGAGAGGCATGTCGAATCCATGGAATATTTTATATGTTGACACAAGTTGCGGAAAAACGACAATTTTTTTTTTTTGTTTGCACAAAGTTGTCACTAAATGATATATTGCTCAAACATGCCATGGGCATATGTGGAATTACACCCCAAAATACATTCTGTTGCTTCTCCTGAGTACGGGGATACCACATGTGTGAGACTTTTTGGGAGCCTAGCCACGTACGGGACCCCAAAAACCAAGCACCGCCTTCAGGCTTTCTAAGGGTGTAAATTTTTGATTTCACTTCTCACTGCCTATCACAGTTTCGGAGGCCATGGAATGCCCAGATAGCACAAAACCCCCCCAAATGACCCCATTTTGGAAAGTAGACACCCCAAGCTATTTGCTGAGAGGTATTGTGAGTATTTTGCAGATCTCGCTTTTTGTCACAAAGTTTTGAAAATTGAAAAAAAAAAAAATATATATATATTTTCTTTCTTCATTTTCAAAAACAAATGAGAGCTGTAAAATACTCGCCATTTCTCTCAGCAAATAGCTTGGGGTGTCTATATTCCAAAATGGGGTCATTTGGGGGGGTTTTGTGCGATTTTGGCATTTTATGGCCTTCGAAACTGTGATAGGTAGTGAGGAGTGAAATCAAAAATTTGTGCCTAGAAATCCTGAAGGCGGTGCTTGGTTTTCGGGGCCCCGTACGCGGCTAGGCTCCTAAAAAGTCCCACACATGTGGTATCCCCGTACTCAGGAGAAGCAGAAAAATTTATTTTGGGGTGTAATTCCACATATAACCATGGCATGTGTGAGCAATATATCATTTAGTGACAACTTTTTGTATTTTGTTTTTTTTTTGTCATTATTCAATCACTTGGGACAAAAAAAAATATATTCAATGGGCTCAACAGGCCTCTCAGCAATTTCCTTGGGGTGTCTACTTTCTAAAATGGGGTCATTTGGGGGGTTTTGTGCTATTTTGGCATTTTATGGCCTTCGAAACTGTGATAGGTAGTGAGGAGTGAAATCAAAAATTTGCGCCCTTAGAAATCCTGAAGGCGGTGCTTGGTTTCCGGGGTCCCGTACGCGGCTAGGCTCCCAAAAAGTCCCACACATGTGGTATCCCCGTACTCAGGAGAAGCAGCAAAATGTATTTTGGGGTGAAATTCCACATATAACCATGGCATGTGTGAGCAATATATCATTTAGTGACAACTTTTTGTAATTTTTTTTTTTTTTTTTTAGTCATTATTCAATCACTTGGGACAAAAAAATAAAAAATTCAATGGGCTCAACATGCCTCTCAGCAATTTCCTTGGGGTGTCTACTTTCCAAAATGGGGTCATTTGGGGGGGTTTTGTACTGTCCTGTCATTTTAGCACCTCAAGAAATGAGATAGGCAGTCATAAATTTAAAGCTGTGTAAATTTCAGAAAATGTACCCTAGTTTGTAAACTCTATAACTTTTGCGCAAACCAATAAATATACGCTTATTGACATTTTTTTTACTAAAAACATGTGGCTGAATACATTTTGGCCTAAATGTATGACTACAATTGAGTTTATTCGATTTTTCTTATAACAAAAAGTAGAAAATATCATTTTTTTTCAAAATTTTCGGTCTTTTTCCGTTTATATCGCAAAAAATAAAAATCGCAGAGGCAATCAAATACCATTAAAAGAAAGCTCTATTTGTGGGAAGAAAAGGACGCAAATTTCGTTTGGGTACAACATTGCATGTCCGTACAATTTACAGTTAAAGCAGCGCAGTGCAAAATTCTGAATTCACCTCTGGTCCTCTAGCTACCAAATGGTCCGGGGCTTAAGTGGTTAATAGCGCAAGTAGTTTTAAATGACTTTTTTCCTTCAAAAATGACATTTTGTGCAGGGAAACAAAATAAAAATAAAAATGCGTGGGGGTCCCACCAAATTCCATATCAGGCCCTTCAGGTCTGGTATGGATATTAAGAGAACTCCGTGCCAAAATTTAAAAATAAATGGCATGGGGTTCCCCCCAAAAATCCATACCAGACCCAGCACGCAACCTGGCAGGCCGCAGGAAAAGAGGGAGGACGAGAGAGCGCCCCCCTCCTGAACCATACCAGGCCACATGCCCTCAACATGAAGAGGATGCTTTGGGGGTCTGTGACCCCCAAATCACCTTGTCCCTATGTTGATGGGTCCCGGCAATACAGATAAAAGTCATTGAAAAAAATGGAAGGGGTTCGCCTTAATATTCATACCAGACCCAAAGGGCCTGGTAATGGACTGGGGGGGGGGGACCCTGCCGTTTTTTTCAATGACTTTTCTCTGTATTCCTGGGACCTGTCAATTCATTACAGCCGCAAGTAGTTTTAGATTACTTTTTTCCCTTCAGAAATGGCATTTTGTGCAGGGACAGTTCTAAACACGCGAAACATGCGCTACTTTACAGGCATACTTAAGACACCCCCCAGGTACGAAATTTAAAGGATTTTTTCGCTTTTATTGTTTCACTTTAAGCATTATTAAAATCACTGCTCCCAAAAAAACTGCAGTTTTTAAAACTTTTTTTGCATTGATACATGTCCCCTGGGGCAGGAGCCGGGTCCCCAAACACTTTTTAGGACAATAACTTGCAAATTAGCCTTTAAAATTCGCACTTTTGATTTCTCACATTCGAGTCCCATAGACTTTAACGGTGTTCTAATGTTCGCGTGAACTTTTGGTCTGTTCGCATGTTCTGGATGTTCGGTTCACCCTTACTCCTCACGAGTATGACAATACCACATGTGTGAGATTTTTTCAATATTTGAACTGAATATGTAGCAGACTGTGGGACTGATTTACGAACCGTTTGTGCCCTAAGTTACGGCGCACGCCGATGCGCAACGGCAGTTTTGGTATTTACGAAAAAAAAATGCGCCGGTAACGCAGCGCTATTCTCCATTTACTAAAGTGTTCTCGGTGCACGGGAGGAGGCGCTCAGTGCACCACTATGGACCTGGCGCACGGCATCTTCAAATCAAAATTAAAAGAAGCTGGAAGTGCCAATATAATGGGGTGATGTGGGGTGATGTGAGGAAGTAGAGTGACAACTGCCCAAGTAACAAATATGCCCAAAATAGAATGAGAAAGTAACTTTTTCTGAACCAGCCTGCTGCGCCTGCAAGTACGTTTAGAACTGCAAGAGGTCTATTTGTGCACTGCGCATGCGCACTCGGCATTTGTGCTCGTTCAAATGCGCCGGTTCACTGCGCCGGGAAAATCTTAGTAAATGTCAAGTAACGTAAATGCATTTGCATAAGTTGAACAGGCGCACCTCTAAACTTGCCATTTTATAACAGTCTCTGCACAAAGTGACATTTCTAACGGAAAAAAAAGTCATTTAAAACTACTCGCAGCTATAATGAATTGCTGATTCCCGTCAATACAGATAAAAGTAAATGAAAGTCTTTGAAAAAATTAATAAAAATCAGGCCCTTCAGGTTTGGTATGGATATTAAGGAGAACTCCGCGCCAAAATAAAAAAAAAATGGCGTGGGGGTCCCCGTCAAAATCCGTACCAGGCTCTTCAGGTCTGGTATGAATTTTAAGGGCAACCCCGCGCCAAACTTAAAAAAATGGCGTGGGGTCCCCCTAAAAATCCTCACCAGACCCTTATCCGAGCACGCAACCTGGCAGGCCGCAGGAAAAGAAGGGGGGACGAGAGAGGAGCCCCCCTCTCCCAGGCCACATGCCCTCAACATGGGGAGGATGTCTTAGTAAATCACCCCCATTGTATCTTGTATATCCCAAAAATCCAAAACAATGTACTGTAATGACCACCTCTAGATGAGTGGCTATTGTTTAATGTAGCATCACCCAAGCAGTCTCTATTCCTATTAGCCAAACAAGTTTAGCCTACTGGTACCTTGCACTCACACGGACGTCAGATAAGGAGCTGTGGCTATGTTTACACAGCCACGGTATCCCAAAAGATATACGTCAAACTGCATGCATGGAGATGCACGAAACACCTGTACATCTGTGCATGGGTAAACATATCCCTCACATGTGGCACTCATTCATACATCATGTGAGAGGGAGGCTTTATGGTGACATTGGGAATGGTGTGGTGGTGTTCAGGGGCACTGTCACTGGCTTCACAGGTGTGGGGAGTGTGTAAGAATTAATTTACACTTGTGGTTAGGGGGTGAAAACCATGGTTGAGCCGCATTTTACCGCCCCTCAACTCCCCCTTTAGCTGGGAAGGTAGTGGCTGGGGATGTACACATGTCACAGCAAGAATTATACCCCCCATTGCACTCAACGACCATTACCAACATTCAAGTGAATCAAGTGGCCTCGCTGTAACTGCATCACAACCAAACACAACACACTCAATATCGAAGTGCGATAGTTCAGCGTTTATCAGGGTTAAACTGTTTGACCTCCCTGGCAGTATGATTCTGGAAGATTTTAGGTGCTGAAAGCGGTACCATTATTTTGCATAGAAATTTGGCGTTTTACATTGTAGGCCTGTAATTCTTAGTAATAACTCACCTAAATCTGTCCAAACCAGAGTCTAGTAGACATCTCGGTATGATAAAGTTTGAAACACAAAATCATAAATTATAATATAATAAATAATAACAAATAATAATTTAATAATAATAATACTTTTTAGTCAATAAATTTTAGTAAATAATATAATCAAAAACACTGACATTTTTTTTGCTCAAACAAGGGTGCAATATTAGAAGTCATATTGCTTCAGTAAACATCTCGGGTATGGAAAATTTTAAAACAAGGTACAGCACAAAGTCCTACGTCGCAATCGGGACAATAGAACCGCGTTTCTTTACGGATTTTCCTTCCGGTGTCGTCACGCTTGGAGCAGCAAACCACACACATCCTTGTGGGTGCTGACTCCCTTTCAGTAGGTGGAATGTGGTCCATAAAGTGACGACCAGTCAGGCGTTCCGGGTTCACAACGCCAGCAGCCCGACGTCCAGATCTGCTTACAGTCGTTGGCGTCTGGTGCTTTAGAAAAATTAGTTTGGCAACCTTCCACACAAAGTTCGCATGGATCATAGGCCTGTCACTATTTTTTTTCAGAAGAATGAAAGCATTCCACAGGCACTGTTCCAGAAGATGCCTGAAGATTTTTTTATAATATTTCTTCTGTTGCTTTCTCATCGCAGGATAAAAGGTCATGGCCTGGTCAGCCCTGTCCACACCTCCCATGGTGTTGTTGTAATCCAACACGACCTGTGGCTTCATGACATCTTTTCCACCTTTGGTACCATTACAGTAGAAGTGTTGTGGATGGTACTCATAAAGCACACGTTTTTTTTGTCCTGCCATTTCAGTGCCATCATTTTGCCTTTCTGCCAGGCAACTATTTCTCCTGCCCCGAGCTTTTTTTGGGCAAAGGTTGGCGGCATGTCACCCCGGCTAGGCCTAATGGTCCCATAGGCATCCGTTTTGTTCAGGATAAGGAACTCAAAGAGTTCTGGGGATGTGTAAAAATTGCCTGTGTTGACACAGTAGCCCTGATTCAGCAATGGCTCAATCAAAGAGAGAACCGAAGCGGTTGCCATTCCAAAACTTCTGAATCGATCGCTGAATTTGGTCCCTTTCCCGGTGTACAGGACCGAATTCCAGATGTACCCAGAGCTGGATTCACACAGCATAAATGACTTCATGCCAAAACGAGCTCGCTTTGATGCAATGAACTGTATCCAGCTAAGTCTACCTTTGTAGGCCATAAGACTTTCGTCGATACTTATATCTCTGTCTGGCACATAGGTTTGCTGGAAATTCGTAAGAATAAGTTGGTAAATCTCACAAATTTTTTTCAGCTTAGGAGCTGGATGAGAACTCTCATCAAAGTCTTTGTTATTTGCAAAATGCAAATATTTCATGATAAGCGAAAAATTTTATTCGGACATAACAGTGCCAAAAAAAGGAGTGGCCAGCAATTTGTTGGTTGTCCAGTACCATTTCTGCAGGGGTTTCCCCACCACTCCCTGTAGAATTATAAGGCCCAAAAAGTTCCATATGTCCTCTCTGGTTACTGGCTCCCATTTTCTGCTCCTTGAAAAGCGATGATGGGTAGCAGCTTGTTGCTCCTGATAGAGATTCGTCTCCAAAACAATTTTGGCAATAACTTCATCCGTCAGAAAGAGCTCGAGGTATGCCAAGGGGTTATTGTCCTCAACTTCCACTTTGATCCCAGGTGCTCCTGTAAATGGAAATCTTGGGGGCGCTGCGTGCTCCGTACCGCAATCAATTGAGCACCAAGTCCGAACATCGCTGGGCACAGTCGCAGGATCGTAGCTAAAATCACTTTCTGCGTCCGATGAAGAGCTTCCCCATGAATCGCTGTCACTCAACTCCTCTGCAACCCATTCTGAGTCACTGTCGCTGACTTCCAGCAGGTCATATAGCGACTTTGAGGTGCAGGCGCGTTTTTTGGATGCCATGGTCGCTGTGCAGTTTCCAGATATTAAGTACAGTAAAACTGCAGACAAGGGCACTGGAGAAAGCACTGGGGGGCAATCTAAGGTCAATTTATTTAATTTTTTATTGTAATCCAATAGGATTACATTGTATCAGTGTGTTTTGTGCTTTATACATTTTAATTTGCCACCGGTTCCGCCCCCCTGCGTGATGACGCTCGCAGGGAAGGGAATCAGGGGAACACAGTGCATCGGGCGGAAGGTCCGGCCGCCGTACACTGCGGGAATACATTGCGGGATCCCAGAAACAAGGTAAGTCACCTCTTCCAGGATCCAGCGAGGCAATCCCGAGTGTGGCTTGGGGTTACCGCTTTAGGTACTGAAATCTCACCCCGAGCCACACCCGGGAATACCGCCAGGGAGGTTAATGCTCTCTGAAGAATGATCTTAAAATTGATCACTTTTCATCAATAAGCCCTTAATTGTTTTGTTTTTTAATTATTTTTATTTTCTTTATTTTGTTACATTTTTTTACATTAAAAAACAGATCACTGTCACCAGAGCAGTGCAATGTCACTATGGGGATGATATACTGCTTTGATCAATGATCAGAGACACTTTATGCTGCAATGGCATACGGTGTCCCAAATCACTATTCAGAGCAGTACAATGTCCCCATAGTGACATTGCACTGCTCTAATGACATTGAATAGTGTCAGATCGCTGTTTTTTTTCTTCTCTCACATTTTCAGTGTGTAGTAAAGTGCCAAGAACTGTATTCCACACTCTCTCACTGCGGATCGCAGCTTGTAGCCTGTGTTGACACGTGTGATCGCTGTGACTGGTTACAGTGAATACATGATACAGAGCCAATGATAAAAGTAACCCTGTACCCCTATCTGTGATCCACTGTGTCTGGCGGACACAGCGATCACAGACTGCACTGTTAAGTGGCCTGGGGACCACGCACGAGTGCCCACAGTGGGAGGCTCCTGCCCAGCGGTATATGTATCGTGGCCAGGCCATACATCAAAAAGTACCTCAAAATGTGGCCATCAAAAACATATGAAATAAACTAATAAATTGAGAAAAACTGGACTTTGTATGCAGCCTTTTGAGGGAAAAACATATATTTTAAGTTTGACATTTTATAGTTTAGTTATATACTGTATGTCACCCAAGAGCTGTAAAGGGATTGGTAATATGAGCCAAAACACGCATTGATCAACACAGGGTAAATAAGGCGTTCCCCTAATGTAAACCTTATCCTAGAAATAATAACAGGGTTGGATTGCTCCATAGCCAGCCATGCCAATAGCTTTGCATTTTTTCCCACTGCTCGAAGATCCTCTGGGATTGGTGTAGGATAACTTTTTTCATGGTAGAGATGCAGAGAAAGAGTACCTCACTCAGCTCCTCTCGCCAGAAATTATAGACCAATAGGTCCTGGGATTGGGTATAAATCCGCTCCTAAATCGTTGCCTTAGGCCCTTTCCAGATCAGCCTTCAAAGCCAACCGCCCCTAGTAAAGGCCTTAAAAACATCCAAGGTAACAACAGGAGGTCATCCTGACATCCCAAACCAGGTCCAAGAGGCAGAAAGGAAGAGATTTATTTATCAGTATACTTACTTCTCTAGAGTAATTTCTGTAGGTAGATTGGTAGTGGTGGCCAACCCAAGGTTTTTTCAGGCTAAGCACTTTATTACCCACCAAAAGTGCCTCCTGGAATATGCAGATATGATAATTCTTAAAAATGTTAAAAACCACAGATTGCCTAATCGAGTTATTTAAACCTCTTGTATTCCACAGAACTATATTATACATCTGACATCTGGTGGATAAGGCAATAATTGTTTTGGAATTGACCTGGGAGCAGACCAGGAGGGTGATCTTTTTTTACTTTAGTCATATTTTGCATTTTGATTGGCCATAAATAAACTTAAAAAATTACCCTATTTAATGTACTGAATTTAACAACTTACATGTATTCAAAACCAAAAAAGAATATAGGATTTCTGTAAAGAAAATTACTATCGCAAGAGCAACTGCCCCCACCCCCCTCCTTCCCTACAAGTGAGGTGGATGGAGGAATTCCCCCACCAGGGAATTGTATTCTAACACGGGGACCTGGTGCGGTCAGAATATACTGATCATCTACTGCAGTTGCAGCTGATTGGTTGCAGCCACTAATCAACAAAAGTTTCCTATCTTGTTTGTTCGACAGAACTCAATCAAATGATTTAATTATTTTGAACAGGGAGTGCGACACACTGTTCAAAATTTGGCTGGCCTGTGCTAAACCAGCTGAATTTTGATCTGTCTATGGACAGCTTAAGCTATTACTGAGCTTTGTAATAAGCATTGGCACTGTCTTTTGTCCTTCTGTTGGCATTTCTATCAGAGAGGCAACCCAATAACCAACTGAAGAAGTTTGCAAAGAAGGCTGAAAAAGCTGCTACCAATTGTGAGACAGCAGCTTAGCATTATGAGCCTACAACATGAAGTGCTGTTACTGTCAGAATTTCCATGCAAGAAACTCTGCAAAAAAAATCACAAAAATGATTCACACAAGAAAACCGAGTACAGTGAGGCATATTACCAAACAAACAAAATAGTGTTTTTGGTTTATATACACTCTCGAAAACTTAAGATCACTGAGTGCTGGTTCACACCATAAAGCGGTTTGGGAAACCTTTGTTCCGTGCATATTTCCCGCACTGCATTCAAAACTTCCTGCAGGTGTGATCTGCATTGGGTGTCAATGTTAACTTATTACACCCCAAATGCAAGTCAAAAACACAGTGCATGTGCCTGCACTGGATTGCAAGATACAGCAGTACCATGCAGTCTGGTTCTTGTGGGTTTTATAAAGTAGTTCAAGCACTACTTTTGGTGCAATCCGGTGCAATTTCAGCCCATTTACATTAATAGGCTAAAATCGCACTGGACCCAACATATGGAGGGTGTGAACCGGTCCTTAAAGTAAATTATAGATAAGGCATTCAATAAACACAATTGATCTTACATTGCCTTTTATACATAAACACACACAAAGTGCATTAGTTAGTCTTCACTATTCTACTGCACTTCTGTATAGTCAGGGATATGCTGACTTAGGCAGTGCTAAAGTATTTTTTTTTTTTATGCAAACACTCTGAAATTGCAAGTTAATGTTCATTCATGCACACTTGCCAAGCTGAGTCGATTGATTTACTAAAGGCAAATAGACTGTAAACCTTACAAGGAAAGTCACACTGCAAGGGAAGTATACTCAGAGGTGAAGCTCTGCTGACTACCATTATTTAATCACTTAAAGCATTTTTTTTTTAATGCAAGGAAGCATGTAATTGGGTAGTTTTTATAAAGTAAATTTACACCATATTGATTACGCTATAGTAAAAATTCTCTTGCACATATTACAACGTCCCCTGCAAAATGAACCACGTATTTGCCTTTAGTAAATCAACCCCTATGTGTCTTGTGGTTTTTCCACAAGGTCTCCCAGCTGCTGTGCAGGCATACTACCATGACTTGGGGTTCTCTATGATCACTTTAACTATTTGAATACAGTATGTGCCTATATAAGTACCAAGACCATCACTGTACAATGGTGTCACCCCTCACAGTGCTGGCCTGCATTATCTTTTCTCCTTTGTTAACAGCCATATATCTTAAAACAAATAACTAGCGATGAGTGAACTGGGCAAAGTTTGCTTTGCATGAGAATCGTGAACCCAACAAAAAGACTTCTAAATCTAATCATAACAGAACCTCATTCAAGTCCCTGGGAGTAAAACCTTGTTAATATATTCAAGACAATATTTCAAGTTTTTGCTAAAAAGGGGGCATGGGTAGCCAGGCACTGCTATGGGGCATGTACTACTGTAATAAAAACAAAAACACAGTTCAGCAAAGAGAGGGTCTTTTAATTTGGTTTAAATGTCAGCACAAAAAATACACAAAAACTTTAAATAGTATGCTTTAGAAATGCCTTGAACCTGTATGTGAATTTAGACTACCAGAAAGTGTTTAAGTAATATTGACCAATTTTCTTTTACAGGGAACACCATCCATGCAAGGAAAACAACCACGTCTGTGTAAAAATAAGTGACTTTAAATGTGCTGCCAGGAAAACATAAGAGGCACAATCTGGATTTTTTTTTTTTTTATAAAACATTGTTTTTAATATACACATTGTGATATGGGGGGTTGGTTAGCTCAGTGGTAGATGCGTTTTAGTGATGTCTATGCCAGTCCAAACTGTATTTTAAAATCTTGACAGCCCATTTTTTATTTAAACAATTGAAAAGAAAAGTTCAGCTTCACAAGGCAAACAGTCAACTGAAAAATACTGACCTACCTGGCTCTCCTCTCAGCTACACTGCTGCTCTTGTCTCTGGTCTCCCAGACCATGGGATCTTCAGGCTCACTCAGCCTTAGTTACAGCACTTTGTTGCACATGCCCCCCTCTTGGCCTCTAAATAGGTTTCTCCAGCACCCTGGGCTCTATTACTCTTCCAGAATTTACAGCTTAGCTCTAGTCCCCTGGACTCACTAGTTGCCTCAGTCCTGCTGACCCACGTAGCTGTCCCAACTCTTCCAGTCTTGCAGATAAGAAATTTCTTCCACATGGGGTACTGTTTCCCAAGTAGTTCTCCTCTCTTGGCTGGATCAGACCCCTATCGCCACACAAATACTCTGTATTCAAGCAGGAACCTTGAGGTATAATCAGGCCTGGCTTATAACTAATCTGCAGACTTGTGCAATCGGATAGCTTGCAGGTCTCCAGCAAGACCTTTACACAAAGTCACAACACTGAGAGAATACTCACAAGTCAGTCTTCTCCATTCAAAACAATGCTCTGGAGCCTCACATTTTATCTTAACGCGAATACTGTGTGTCTTTTTCCTATAATCACACCTTGACAGGGCCTAACACTGTCACAAAATACAGTTACAAATCTTATAAAAAGAGAGTACAAAACCATAAAATACAGGTAGAAAGATCCAAAGATTTTATAAAGTAACAGAAATAGATTTGATTCCAATAAAGTTGATTTGTTATAGGGATACACCACTTCTTTAGGACTCAAACAAATAGCAGGTTTATCTAACCCATAAAGTTTTTGTTTCTTCTTTAAAAGAAGCAACATTTGATAATGCATAAAAATGAGCTAGGCATAGATCTCAATCTTATAGTCAAAAAAATGTTATAGATATTGCTTAGAAAATATATCACATCACATGTGGTTGGTTCCAAAAAGGCGTTAGCCGCCTTGTGTGTAACATCATCACTGCACTGGAATGAAGCAGAGTGCGACCATCTTTTGGGTTGGAAACCTTCCCATGTGGATTTTCAATGCTGTTTTTAACCAGGGATAATGAGAGTTTTTTTATCTTGAATAAATGTGCAAAAAAACATATTACACCAGGAGGAGGCTGTATTTGTTTTATTGGGAAATACACATTGCGGACCTTGAGAGGTGGGGTTCGTGTTGGAGAGACACGTTTGGCGTGACCATTAAAATTGGAAGGAACCATGCCTGACAAGTTAGCAGAAGACGGGGATTGTTTCTGACCCTCTGTAACAGCGACGTGCAGTCAGACGTGCAGATGAATATGAAAAAGTGTAGCGCTTATTTTTGTGAAAGAGTCAGTTAACAAAACATAACAAATGTTGCAAACATGCATATATATTAATTTCAGTGACACCAAGTGACTGAGTGTGATCCGTGAAAAAAAATATATTATATGTAAATAAATCAGAACAAAACAGTCCTCTATTGTGACCACACACAAATAACAGTCCAAAAGTGTAGAAAAAACTGCAAGGTTGAAAAAAAGAGTCCCACATGGATATGACCCTCTCTGTGAAAGGATAGAGACACCACCACCGATTATAAGGAGGAGGCTTACCAGATGGTATTGACTTGGTAAGGTGTATACCACCCAAGTCAAAACAGGCTTAAATAATCAGTCAGCAAGGTGTATCCAGCTGGTCCTGAATCCGCATATCAGTCGGCACCGCAAATTCCCGTAAACACCAGGAAGTGTGAATACATATAGTCTTGTTGGAGCCAGAGATACGGTAACCACATAACATGCGTAATGGGGAAAAAAACTCACATAGTGTGATACCGTACAAGGAAGTATTTATTTAAAAAAAGATTAAAAAATGTACACTCACATTTGGAAGAACATCATAGGCATATCACAAAATGCAAGAGCGATGTGTGTAAATGGGTCCACCCGACGCGTTTCAACTAAAAAGTCATCAACTTTATGATGACTTTTTAGTTGAAACGCGTCGGGTGGACCCATTTACACACATCGCTCTTGCATTTTGTGATATGCCTATGATGTTCTTCCAAATGTGAGTGTACATTTTTTAATCTTTTTTTAAATAAATACTTCCTTGTACGGTATCACACTATGTGAGTTTTTTTCCCCATTACGCATGTTATGTGGTTACCGTATCTCTGGCTCCAACAAGACTATATGTATTCACACTTCCTGGTGTTTACGGGAATTTGCGGTGCCGACTGATATGCGGATTCAGGACCAGCTGGATACACCTTGCTGACTGATTATTTAAGCCTGTTTTGACTTGGGTGGTATACACCTTACCAAGTCAATACCATCTGGTAAGCCTCCTCCTTATAATCGGTGGTGGTGTCTCTATCCTTTCACAGAGAGGGTCATATCCATGTGGGACTCTTTTTTTCAACCTTGCAGTTTTTTCTACACTTTTGGACTGTTATTTGTGTGTGGTCACAATAGAGGACTGTTTTGTTCTGATTTATTTACATATAATATATTTTTTTTCACGGATCACACTCAGTCACTTGGTGTCACTGAAATTAATATATATGCATGTTTGCAACATTTGTTATGTTTTGTTAACTGACTCTTTCACAAAAATAAGCGCTACACTTTTTCATATTCACCAGTTTTTGCTTTGTCTCAGCTGTGTTGGCAGCTAATTTTTGTGTTCACTCATTGCACAGCGCAGTATATCCCATATCTAATTTTTAGTCAGACGTGCAGAGCCTCACCTGCCATGAAGATTTAAAAAAAACAAAAAAAAGATGCAGCTTCGAGGGTCGTAGCTTGGCGAACTGGGGTCACAGAGACCCCAAATTGAGGGGGGGGGGTAGGTAGCCAAAGTCCTATCCCAACACTGGTCAAAATTTGAGGCTCCTTGTCCACCTATGGTTCCGGAGATACAGGGCTCCTTGTGCAGCCTGTCAGAAGCTACATACAGAGCAGACAGTTTAAATACTAACTGGTGCACTCTGTCTGCAGCGGACCAAGAGGATGAGCTCACAGTGCCTCTCACTTCTTGTCAGAGGCACTGAGCTCAATGGACAGCTTGGAGCCTTAGACCAATGGTAAAGCACCATTGGAACAAGCTGTCCAATAAAAATGCTGCAGTGGAGGCTGTCCTCTCACTGCAGTGTCATAGAAGGAGGCATGTGTCTAAAAGACAAATGCTCCCTTCCAGCCCAACCTTCTTAACTAGAAGGAAAAGACATGGGTTCATGGGTATAAGATTTACCTATAATCCCAGTTATGAGGGATTAGCTGCTGCTAAAGTAAGGTTTTAATCAAGCTAAATCATATATTATTATTATAATATATGTTATAACATAATAATGTAATATTTATCTATTTACTGTGAAATTACTGTTTGGAAGTTATAACTTCAAACTTCAATAATTTGTCTGTTAAGCCACCTGCTTGAGTAAAGTTTTTGAAAATATAGTAAATTACCCGAAAAACAATATATAATAATTATTTGTATATTAATTACTTATGGTAATTAACCACTTGCCATCCAGGCCAATTCTGACACTTCTCTCCTACATGTAAAAATCATCGGGTTTTTTTTCTAGAAAATTACTGAGAACCCCCAAACATTATATATATTGTTTAAGGAGACACCCAAGGGAATAAAATGGTGGTTGTTGCAACTTTTTATGTTACACAGTATTTACGCAGAAATTTTTCAAAAGCGTTTTTTGGGGAAAAAAACTTTCATGAATAAAAAATAAAAAAGCAAACACTGAAGTTATCCCGATTCTTTAGTATAATGTGAAAAATGATGTTACATTGAGTACATAGATACCTAACATGTCACACTTTAAAATTGCGCACCAAACTTCAGTACTTTAAAATCTCTATAGGCGACGCTTTTTTAACAGGTTACATGTTTAGAGTTAAGCCCCGTACACACGATCGGTTTAACTGATGAAAACCGTCCGATGGATGGTTTTCATCAGACAAACCGATCGTGTATGGTACCCATCGGTCTTTTTTCCATCGGATGGAAAAAATAGAACTTGTTTTACAATTTTCCGATGGATCAAGAACCGATGGTAATTTGCGATCGTCTCTGGGCAAGTCCATCGGTTAAAAAACCCACGCATGCTCAGAATCAAGTCGACGCATGCTCAGAAGCATTAAACTTCATTTTCTCGGCTCATCGGAGTGTTTTACGTCACCACGTTTGGAACGGTCGGTTTTTTGACTGATGGTGTGTGGCCAAGACTGATGAAAAACAGTTTCATCGGATTTCCGATGGTCAAATCCATCGGACGAAAATCCATAGGTTATCCGATCGTGTGTACAGGGCTTTACAGAGGAGATCTAGTGGTAGAATTATTGCTCTCGCTCTAACTTTCACGGCGTATGTAACCTGTGTGTAACTGGCTCTGATACTAGTCAGGGCCTCACCAGCCACTGACCTCACCGCACGTCCCTGCTCTGTAATAGGGTGGTCAACTGTATTTGGTAAGATGCTGTGTGTTCTGATGGTGGAGGTGGCGGTTTCTACTCAGGATCTCTGTTCCTGTTCACCCTATCAAAGACTGTGTTTTTGTTCCCGAAGGGAAAGGGACTTTATGTGCACTTGAGTTTACTAATGAAAGCGCTGCATTTTTGTGTTTTTATATTTTTTTTGTTTGTGACCAGCAAATATGCTAGCAGCTTTCTATATGAATTAGCCAGTCTGAGCGCAGATATTCTTGTATATATTTTTATGCTAAATGACAGCTTGTCAACAAACCAGGAGTTCTGTAATTTGTGGTTAATTACATCACCCAGGATCTCTTTGACTTGTCTACATTGAGAAGCCCGTGGTTATTTGTTATTTGGGATTGGAGTAGCAGTGGATAATTAATCAACTGGGTCATTGTTGCAATGGGTCAGCATCATCATGCTTTGCTCATTGTAATTGAAGTAGATCTACATAGCAAGACAACATGATTGAAATCTGATTTACATCATATTTTTTAATAAAGGACTTGAGTGTTTACTATTTAAATTTTTTTGTTAATGATTAAAAAGGGCTACATACTTACCGCACTCACCTAGGGGGGGTGGGGAGGCTGATTATTTGGGGGCCCCCTTATCCTATAGGGGGCTTCTAGATTCCAAAAAGTGTCCCCTGTAGGCCCCAACATTTATTTTAGAATTCCCATCCCATAGAGTTTTCATCAACATAGGGACAATTTGCTTTGTATTGCACGGAGGCTTTGCTGCCATCCCAATTTTGAGGGCGTGTGGCCTGTTATGGGTAAAGAAGGGAGAGTCACATGCTGGTCATATTCGGTGAGTGATGTCACCTATGTTTTCCAGACTGTTTACATTCAGAAGCTGTCTGACAATCTGTTTTTTGCAACAGGTATAATAGGAGGTTGACATAGTTAGGCATAACAGACCATTGCTGGGTGGAGCTCTTTATGAAGATATGGATCTATAATGCTGGATAATGTGATTGGTAATCATCAGGAGACATTGTTTATATACGTCATTAATAAAGGAAATGCAAGTTTGATTTACTATGTGCATTTTTTGTTTGTGAATGAGTAACAGGGGTACTATAAACCCCCTACTCATTCACGTGGGGAGGAGTATCTGTGGTCCCCCTTTTTTCCAAAGGGGATTCCAAATTCTGATATGCCCCCGCTGCAGATTCCCACATTTTTTTGGGGATAGAATGTTGGGATGAGACCCTTCTCTCTATCAACAGTCGGACAAAGTATCTTGCCTGTCATGCAAGTTACTTTTCAAATGCTGAGGGCATGTGGCCTGTGGTCAATTTTATGGGGGGACACACACACACACTTGCTTCCACCCCTTTCTGGCCACCCAGGCTGCATCACTGGATATTTTATGAATTTTAGGAAGGACCTCGCATTGTTTTGGTGTATGTTTTTTTAAGGGATGTACACATTGTTTAAAAAAAAAAGGCATTCTTTTACAATTCAAGCTTTGTTGGGGATGAAATTATGAACCTCAGCACTACAAGTAACAAGTGTCATATAAAAATGCAGAAGACACCTTATAAGAAGAAAGTTCCTATCAAAGAGTAAAATTAGAAGAAAGTTCCTGCCAAAAAGTAAAGTTAGAGCAAACTTCCTGTGAGGGAATGATTACACTGCTTCTTTCAGATGGTAGCCCTACCTCTATTACCTACCACTAGTACTGATAAACAGACTTTGGTATATGGCATATGGATTAAATGAAATATGGATGATGAAAAATTTAACATATTTGCAGGTATGCATGTATGCACCACTTTAACTTACAATTTCGGTGTGTGCATACTATATTCTTTAGTTCTGCTTTGAGATATCTTCCACAAATATCAAAAGATGGCATCTTCAGCCATAAAATTAGGAAAGTCCACTTTAAGGGTGAAGTTCAGGTTTAAGTTGCGGGGAGGATTGGAACGCTAGCTCCATTACTATAAAAGGTGTGTGGAGCACAGAACAGCCATAGTGTCAATGTATTAAAGGCTACTGTAGAGAAACTGCATAAGGATAGATTAGGGCCAGTAAGAAAACTGTACTTTAATTCTGACTGCTAGCTCCTTGTGAAATAAATCCCTTCACAACATTTTTTTGTTCTTCTTAAGGAGGCCTTTTGTCTTTAATTTGAGTTTGACTTGAGCTCTGTGGCAAATGTTAGCTGCTGTCCTATCCAGAGCAAACATTTTTTTGCGCTTCAAGACTCCCTTAAAAAAAATAGAATTTGTGTCAGGGGTCATATTTTGGTGATATACTCTTTATTATTTATGTTGACAAGACATTTAGTTCAGGATAAACTGTTATTTTGTAGCAGGGCTTCCCTTAAAATTAGTTTTTGTTTAACCACCTCAATACAGGGCACTTACACCCCCTTCCTGCCCAGACCATTTTTCAGCTTTCAGCGCTGTCACACTTTGAATGACAATTGCGCAGTCAAAATACACAGTGACCATGTGAAATTGTTATCATTTTATTCAAACAAATAGAGCTTTCTTTTGGGGGTATTTAATCACTCCTAGGTTTTTTATTTTTTGGCATGGATAGACAGCACTGATGGGTGCCACTGATGGGCATTGATGGGTGGCATTGATGGGCAGCAGTGATGAGCATTGATGGGCAGCAGTGATGTACATTGATGGGCAGCACTGATAGCCAGCGCTGACTGACACCACTTGTGGGCACTGATTGCTGGCACTTTTGGGAACTGGTTGCTGGCACTTTTGGGCACAGATTGGTGGCAATTGTGGGCACTGGTTGGCACTGATTGCTGGCAGTTGTGGGCAATCATTGCTGGCACTGACTGTAGTAATATAATCTTCAAGACTTACCTATTCAGGCAGATAGACAGATTTTACAGACATATAAAGTCTGAGCTATGGACTACACATCAGGCTCAGTGAAAATGAAAGTGATAGTAAAAGAGTCACACACTTGCATTGGTGCAGCTTTTAAACTATTACACCAGGCATGTCCAAAGTCCTGCCCGCGGGCCAATTGCAGCCCGCTTTCTGGTTTCAGATGGCCGCCTCGTGATCTTGACATATATGTATTTTGTGGCCCCCAACTAATCCCCGAGCACCGGGGGCCACAAAAGATAGTATGCTGGCTGCCTTGGAGGGGACGGGACGAGTGCTGTGCATACAGGATAGTATTTCCTGTTTACACGGCATCCTGTGTAAAAGGAAGTCCCGTCTCCTGCGCTGCCATTAGACAACTGTTCTGTCCATCACAGGAGGCGGGACTTTCAATTAAAGAGGCCCAACGAGCACTCATCCCACCCCCACCATGTCTCCTCTGCAGGCTGCACTGACGATAATGGTGAGTCTGCATTCATGGCAATACAATGGGTGTTGCATTCATGGCAATACAATGGGTGTTGCATTCATGGCAATACGCTGGGTTGCTGCATTTATGGCAATACGGTGGGTGCTGCATTCATGGCAATACGGTGGGCGCTGCATTTATGGCAATGTAGATGGTGCTGCATTCATGGCAATACAGTGGGTGCTGCATTCGTGACAATACGGTGGGTGCTGCATTCATGGCAATACGGTGGGTGCTGCATTTATGGCAATACGGTGGGTGCTGCATTCATGACAATATGGTGGGTGCTACATTCATGGCAATACGGTGGGTTCTGCATTCATGGCAATACGGAGGGTGCTGCATTCATGGCAATATGGTGGGTGCTGCATTCATGGCAATACGGTGGGTGCTGCATTCATGGCAATAAGGTGGGTGCTGCATTCATGGCAATACGGTGGGTGCTGCATTCATGTCAATACGGTGGGTGCTGCACTCAAGGCAATACGGTGGGTGATGTATTCATGGCAATACGGAGGGTGCTGCATTCATGGCAATACGGGGGGTGCTGCATTCATGGCAATACAGAGGGTACTGCATTCATGGCAATACGGTGGGTGCTGCATTCATGGCAATACGGTGGGTGCTGCATTCATGGCAATACGATGGGTGCTGCATTCATGGCAATACGGTGGGTGCGGCAATGGTGAGGCTGCAGATGGGCACTGATTAGGCTGCATTGATGGGAACTGACCCTTATTTTGCTTCACAGTTCTTCATTTAAAATTTAAGATTTTTTTCCCTGAAACGTACTTTTTTAAATTGAAGGTGCATGTTATAAGCCGATAAATACGGTATATCCAAATAACACGCCCAAGCTCATCTCTTCACCACACACAGCCACAAAGGCAAGAGAATTCTTGTTGGGCAGTGTATTATTACTTGGAGGAACACACTTAGACTGAATTTTAATGGTTTAAAGAATGTCAGGCAAAATGGTCGGCCCTCAAGGATGTTCACTTCATCAAATCTGGCCCTCTTTGAAAAAAGTTTGGACACCCCTGTATTACACCTTCTACCCTAACATAGTTACATTGTTGGTCAGGTTAGAAAATTCCATGTCCATGGAGTTAAAAAAAAAAAAAAACCTTGCATTCCCAGAATCTCAAGCTTACAGATGATTCATAGGAAGAAAAAAAAAGAATAATATGGTCCAGTCTATTTCAGGGAAACATTATTTTACAAAAGTGATGGGATGAACATTTACTAATGTTATTTCACATTAATATTATTAACCATTGATTCTATGTACTGTACATTTAGAAACACAAGCAACCCTTTTACTAACTAAGACAACTGATCCAGATTCTGTGGAATTCTATTCCATATTTTCACATTCTTACTGTAAAGAATGCTTTCTATGTTTTAATGTTCATTTCATTTTAAGTCCCTTTTTTTTTTTTTTTTTGTACTCCTTGTGTCTTTTGCAGTGACATTTAAGTGAACAATTATACAAGATGATCCAATCCCCCTGAAATAACCTATTATCAAAGATACATTCAGTTCAGTTTCTAGAAAACATCCTACTTTATAAGGTCCTTCTTTATCAGACTCATCCAGTTTTACTCCCCCAAGATTGTCTTTTTCATGCATGTTTTTACCCCCAAATAAATGAATTGACATTTATGAATGTTAAAGCTCTTTTGCCAAAAAGAGGCCAAATCGGGGGGGGGGGGGTATCCAAGTTAGCTTTTAAAGTAACGATATCTTGCAAGGTTTGCATTCCACTTAATTCATTTCTGTCATCTGTACAGGAAAATAGCACTTGGCAGCACACAGGTTTAGCAGGCTGTAAAGCTAAGATATTAAAATATGATGAGAAGTGGCTTCAGCTCAGTCCTCCACCCATAGAAGACTAATGCATTTTACTCATGTGGAGCTTAATCATATAGGCCTTTATGATTAAGCCCCACATGGGCAATTTGCATTAGAGGGGATTCTTCTTTTGGGTGGATTACTGAGCTGAAGCCAATTCTTATTTTCTTAGCTTTATAGTCTGCTGAACCTGTGTGCAACCAGGTGCCATTTTCCTGCAGCCTAATCTGAGCCTGAAGAGCTTTACATCCCGACCAGCACCAGTATATAGTAATGGAACCTAGATATACAGCATTGACATCGAGATGTTCCATGTTTAACCAGATATTTCACTGTTAATTGGAAGCTGTACACAAGCTGATTATAGAGAAAATGTTCACTTTAAATGACCGTATAACAATTCTTTGGGGTGTGCATGTGTGTGTGTGGAAGGTTTAAACCCTTTGCCTGGTTTTTAATACTTTCTTTGTCCCCACTGGGACCTTCACACTGTGGGGTTGATTTACTAAGATCGGAGACTGCAAAATCTGGTGCAGTTCTGCATAGAAACCAACCAGCTTCCAAGTTTTTTTGTCAAAGCTTAATTGAACAAGCTGAAGTTAGAAGCTGATTGGCTACCATGCAAGATGCACCCGATTTTGCACTCTCCAGTCTTAGTAAATAAACCTCTGTGTTCCCTAATTATCAAAATAGAAACTGATCTGAAATTTCAAATGTTACATTTGCCATTGGAATGTAAGATAAGGGGATATCTTCTACTGTGGACACTTGTTCTGATGACAATTATCTAAGAGGGGATGTCTTTTAAAACATTTTACTTTATTTCCTGTTCTAAAGATACCACAGGAAGTGGAAATAACTGGACACAGGCAAAAAAACAAACAAAAACAAACTGACAAAGGTTTTAAAATGTAAAAACTGACAAAGGTTTTAAAAAAAAAAGAAGACATATTTGAATGCATATACTCTTCATGCATAATAAGAATATGTATTTTTGTTTAAAATGTGTGCAAAAATGTTTTGCAGTCATTGGAATAAGACCTTAATTTCTAAATTCTGAATACATGTGTGTAATATGAACTAAAGTCTATATTGGCTACACTAGATGTATACTAATATCACCAACAAACTCCATCAGTAAACAAATAAGTACCCTAAAGCTAAATAACTCTCTCAATTAGAAGAAAGTAAACAGAAAAACACAAGAATTTTCAATGATTTCCAGTAATGGTTTGTTAGTTCAACTTTGACTTGCTTTTATGCCATTGCAATAAAACTGAATTTTCAATGGGATCTGTCAAGTTTAGTTATGACAGAGACATACTAGTTAGAAATTCAGAGTGACTTCTACATTGGCAGTATGATATATCGAATATAGACAAAATTCTTTCAAGTTTCAGCTACAACTCTGCTTAAATAATTTAGATTTTTTTCTTATCAAACTTGCTTGACAGATTTGTTGATAAGCACACTTTTCTTCTAGTGATCAACTTTGTATTTAGTAGTTACAAATACTATACTTCTGTTTAGTATTAGTAGATACAATTTACTCTGTTGTATGTACCACATTAATGCTTTTCTGTAAATTACTTTAGCCTTACCAAAGTCTCAAATGGATCTTTAATATAGGATACGGTATTTCTAGTTGAAATGCAAACTATTATTATTTTTTTAAAGTATAATACTCCACCACTTGGTGAAATGGTTTGAAAATCAGGTGATTTGGCAAACAGCAAATTTCATTTATCTGAATGTAAACATACAGTATTTGACCTGGCAGCAGAGAATTATAGAATTCATGAATCACAATTGTGTAGACTGCCAGCTGGTGTAATGTCTACAGATCAGACAGTTTTACGTGCAAATATTGTGGCAATTCAAGCATCTGCAAATTGTTTCTCTGCTAGATTCATCCATAAGCCACCACTAAAACCACACTAACATAAGTACTTCTATCATTTAAATATTTTCAGTAGTTAAAGACTTAAATGAAACGTTCAGGTTAGAAGATTTTTTTTTATTGTTTTATAGTCTGTTTACCTTCTCAACAAACACTACAGTAAAAGTAATCATCATATAATAATTTTCCAAAATGTGCCATTCTGACAGGATGAGATGCTGCTCAGATGTCCATGGGATATATTTAACTCCAACAGGCACCATTCGTGGAGCTCAGTCAAAGAACAATGCCTACCTGGTTGGAATTTATTTGCTAAAGATTAATTTTTTCTTTATAATAATACACAAATGGATATACTGAGGATCGGATACAAGAATCTATGCCTATAAGATATAGGAAAGAGGTAATCACCAGGAAATTGTGTGGCTATATTGAGAAAGCTATATGCGTATATTGATGATGGCAACTTTGGTTTGAATAATGTTTGTTTTATGGGTGTGTTGTGTGAAAATGTCTTTATGTACAAATTATTCTCAAGATAACATCAAATTCATAGAATAAATGAAATACACAATCTAACCACAATTAAAAACTGTTTTTATTTTACGTATTGCTAAATACACAAAGTATATCATTTTGACTCTTGTTTATTCAGGTACAGTGCTTTACGAGAACAGCCTGGGATGAGGGGATTTCTGTTTTAAAATGTTCTGGATCTGGAGGCATGCTCTAGTAATGCAACTACTCTGTTACTAGTGCTTCTCTGTTACTGGAGGGCTAGCAAATAGGCAGCAATGAGAAAGGAAATATATAATAGGCAATAGCTCTACCATATATTTGTCTTACAAGTGTTTTGAGGTTACTGGATGACAAATCTATGTGATTATATTAGCGTTGTTATATTGGAAATATGGCATAAATATATCAGAAATACACAATATAGAGGATTTCTTTTTCTTTTAATAAAGGATACCTGCTATGTATTCAGATACTGATAGTAAATGACTGGTTATTTTCTTGCTGTCCTACATACTATGATGGTGGATTAGTGTTTTGAAACAGAGCTCTAATTTGGTGGACAGTCCACAGAGACTCGGGATCAGAGTGGTAAAACCTCTAGAGACATTGGGGGTTATTTACTAAAGGAAAATCCACTTTGCACTACAAGTGCAAACTACAAGTGCAAAGTGCACTTAAAATTGCAGTCGCTGTAGATCGGAGGGGGACATGCAAGGAAAATAGAAAACAGCATTTTAGCTTGCACATGATTGGATGATAAAATCAGCAGAGCTTCCCCTCATTTCAGATCTACCCCTCAGATTTACAACGACTGCACTTTCAAGTGCACTTTCAGTGCAATTTCAAGTGCACTTTGCACTTGTAGTTTGCACTTGTAGTCTGATAAGAAATTTAGTGTGTGGTTCTGGAATTCTGCTTTACAGTGTAGCTGCATGATAAAATGTCTTGTATCATGGACTGAGGGAAGCATTCTGCAGTATGCCACTAGTCCAGGAATAACTTTCAGCTTATCAACTGAGAGAGACAGTAGAGAAGCCCCAGTGTGGTCATGTGAAGCAGAAACATACACCCCAATCCCAATGTCTTAGAGAGCCAACTGAGGTTGTCCATGCAAGTATGTGATAATGATGTCTAATCATGCTTCTGATCTAACTGGCCTAGCCACTCTGAAATATCTTTGCAGTTTTGGAAACAGCATTTGCTCAGATTTATATATGTGAAAATATTTTTTTTTAATTACCTGTACTAGAGACTGTTACACTGCTAATTTAATACTGACCTAGACTCGATATTAGAAAGGAAGTTAATGTTGATAGACAGTTTAGGTGGGAAAAAGCGGTAGACAATATGGCATCCATTTTGATCCTTGCTGAGACCTTCAGTTTTCCCTAAAATAGGCACTCACCACAGTACAAAATACAACTATAATGACAACACAGTTAACTCAGAAGAGGGGGTTAGGTGACACAACAAATTTCAGAGATTGGTGAAAGGTGTTGTTACCTCCTTATGATGTGTGCCAACAAAATGAAAATCCCAAAAGTTGGCTTAAGAGAGTTACACACATATTGGCAGATTCATGTGTACAGTGGTGTATGTAGGTTTTGTGCTGCCCTAGGCCTCACAAAACTTGTGCACCCCCTAATTTAAATATGATCCACCTTTTCCTGTCAAGACCACACCCCTTCCTGTTTAAGACTCGTCCTGAAATTTTCCAGTGGGGACACTAGTTCTGAAGGGGGGGTGCAATGGATTTCCTTAATTTTCAGAGATTTCCTCTCACTTCCCGTTTGGCTATGGGGCAGGAAATAAAGGGAAATCTCTGCAATGGGATAGGGATGGCAAAAAATTAACTCACAGGGGCTATAACCCTCCGTTACGCTATCCAAAATGAAAAAATAAGTGTTGCTTATAGTTCTAATTTAAGCACAGATTTCTGCAAAATTTATGGAGAGGACTAAGAGGATACAACCATGCCAGTGGTGCAGCAGAAAACATATAGTGCAGTAATGAAGGTATTTAGTCCAGGCATTGAGCAAAGGAAGGATTGGGGGCAGGAACAAATAAATCCATCTGTTTATTTTTTTCATCAGCAATCAACAGAAATAAAATTAAGATTCCTTAATATGTACAACTGACACAAGCAAAGGATTGCAGGAGAGTCCTACTACCTACCTGCCAGATATGGGTGACTATGTCAGTGTCCCTTGTGTCTGCACCATCCCTAGATAAAAACCCCTTTGGCAGCTAGGTAAGTGCCATGCAATTTTCACCCAAATAGTCTAGCTTTCCTTCTACCCTGGGTACCCCATGCTATATAATCTAGTCAGCTACTGTATAAACATTAACACCTACCTCCTATATAGACTACCAGTAGCTGATATCTATGGTAAGGCACTATAATATATAGCAACTCCTCTGCCAAAGACAAATAAATAGGAAGATGCCCTAATATTTAACTGCCATATGCATTGTTGCAAGCTCGAAAGCCCTCAGGGGTTCCTAGTATATACAGTAGAGCTGCACAATTAATAGTTAAAAAATCACGATCTCGATTCAACCCCCTCACGATCTTAATCCAGTATTTCCAGGATTCAGTGCAGAGCCGTCCTCTGCTCACAGCTGACAGCTGTCAAAAAAAAAAGGCAGCCTGTCACATTTATCACATTATTGCTCAGCGCTGAGATAAAAAGAAACATTGTTCTTCGGTCTGCAAATGAGGGCAGTTTAACCACTTAAAGACTAAACTTTTTTCTGACACTTATTGCTTACAGGTTAAAATCTTAATTTTTTGCTAGAAAATTACTTAGAACCCCCAAATATTATATATATATATATATATATATATATATATATATATATATATATATATATATTTAGCAGAGACCCTAGAGAATGAAGAGGCGATCGATGCAATATTTTATGTCACACTGTATTTGCGCAGCGGTCTTTTAAAAGCAATTTTTTGAGAAAAAATACACTTCAATGAATTAAAGAAAAAAACTAAACAGTAAAGTTAGCCCAATTTATTTGTATAATGTGAAAGACAATGTTACACCAAGAATCGTGAGGGAATCGTGATCTTTATTCTAAGCAAAAATATTGTGAGCCTCATTTTTTACAGAATCGTGCAGCTCTAATATACAGTATATATATTAGATTGTGGTAAACCCAAGGTTTGCAGGAAAGTCTTACTACCTCCCTCCTAAGTGTAGCTGTCAATCTCAGTCTCCTTTGCATCTGCACCATCTCTACTACCCAGATTAGAAGCCCTGTGGCAGCTAGGTAGTTGTCCTGCAACAAATTCCACTTAACTGGTGTGGTTTTCCTTTCAGCCTTGGTACTTACAGCCTGCCTGGCTCCCTTCACGTGTCTCCACTGCGCCTTTCCCGACATAGCGTCTCATCACAAAGTAGAGAACTCCTCCTCCTTCATTCTACTGGCCCGGCCTGTCAGCTGACTTTTTTCCCCAGACATTTTCAGCCCCCCTGACATGGCATCTGTCTCTCTGTAGCTCCTCATCTACAGCACTCAGGTGAAAGGTCCGCTGTGATGATAGGACAGTCAAAACTACCCCCCCAGTTACGGAACGCTGGCCGTCCGCATATTGGCAGCAGTGTGACTGCTTTATGGGGGCGCTAGACCGATTTGCCTCCCAGCCCAGTCCGCCCCGTAAAACTGGTTCTACATTTTTAGTGTAAAGTGTACTTTTAGTGCGGCAGGGACTTTTTTCGTGCTGCCCCCCTGCAAAGTGCCGCCTTAAGCCTGGGTCTTGTTGGCCTAGGCCAAGATACAGTGTTGGTAGCATATTTATTTAGCAGATAACTGTGTGTTTAGCTTGTGGGTTGGAGTTACATTTTAAATCTTTAATAACAAGTTTTAATTTTGAGATTACATTTTGGTTTTTAAACAAAATAAATGTTCCTGAACTGAAATTGTGCAGTTGTTGTGCAGCCTTTTAACCAACAGATGCATGAAAGCCCCCATGTTCCCCAAGCATGACTTACAGTGCTATTAGAAAGATACTTTGAGCGCTGTAAATCAACACTTTTTTAATCTATGTAATATGTGTAATACAAAATCTGCACACATTCTTATCTGACTCTAAAGGCAATGTCTTCTAAAATCATTGTGCATGCTGGTAACATTATGGTAGGGCCTAGGAAAGCTACAAGCTAAATCTGAAAGTTTTAAACACGGTTTAAATCGTCAGACTAGCTAAAATGTCTTGCATTGTATTGTTCTACTAAAGGATTGTCAATCAAGTTTTTCTAAAACTTAAATTATCTGTAGACATTAGGCCCAAATCACAAACATTTTATGGAAGAATAATAATCTGTAAGTTAAACCATGTGACTGTATTTTTCAACTCTCATTGAATTCTCATTGGCTAAAAATAACAGTCAATCTTTGAAATCTTTGAAAGTAAGGATTGCTTTCCTGGTATGTTAGCTTGGTTTATTGAGTCTTGTCTTTAAATATTGTCTTTAAATTAGCTACTTTTTGGTATATGAAGATAACTTTGGCTAGGTAAAAATGATTCATTTATAATCGGTCTGTTAATGAATAATAATCTATGTACATAGTTTAGGGCTATCTGACACAGAGGGGGTTATTTACGAAAGGCAAATCCACTTTGCACTACAAGTGCAAACTACAAGTACAAAGTACACTTCAAATTGCACTGAAAGTGCACTTGGAAGTGCAGTCGCTGTAGATCCGAGGGGGACATGCAAGGAAAATAAAAAACAGCATTTTAGCTTGCACATGATTGGATAATAAAATCAGCAGAGCTTCCCCTCAATTCAGATCTACCCCTCAGATTTACAGCGACTGCACTACCAAGTGCACTTTCAGTGCAATTTCAAGTGCACTTTGCACTTGTAGTTTGCACTTGCAGTGCAAAGTGGATTTGCCTTTCGTAAATAACCCCCAGAGTGTTTCTGTAAATATAAAAATGCTGTGCATCTCCCTCTTCCTGAGCTGTATCAGTTCAGCATAAAGGGTAAAGAAGGCAATACTCCACTGTCACGTGTCAAAGGGCTTTCACTTTCATGAAAACTATATTTAAAGCTCTGCTACCTGCAATGTTCTCATGTATAGCCATTATTGGTAAATTATTTGCATATTCAGCACTCGTAAAAGAGAGTGATAATGTGTTTTATTTTTTATTTTTTTACATGCTGAAAATTTGTTTTTTTTTGCTAACATTTTGATATATTACTATATCAAAATTGGTGTTTAAACACTGATTTGTGCACCTGGATTTTTTAAAAGAACCATGTTAAGATGTATGCTTTTCATCATAAATTCCAAATGTTGAGCATTACTGTAAAAATGTATTAAATTACTTATTGAATCATATAATGTATGGCTACCATTCAACTTTATGTCTCATTGGAAGACAAGTATTTACAGTATTTTTCCCTGCCAGACAATGGACAAATCCATTCAGGATGCTGCATTATTTTTTTTATTTTTTTTACTAGTTATGTCTAATGCAGAAAGACAGGAATAAGCAGAGTAGAAAGCACCTGTCAGCTCTATTTCCCAGGATTCTTGATTAGTATGAAACTTTAATAGGCTTCTCACTAACCTGGGCTGAAACATGCTTATGTCTGGATGTGTGTCTGTCTTTGTATGGAGCAGAGTGGGATAGTGAAATATAGTGTTAATGGATATACATTATTTCATGCAAAGACAAATGATTTTAATAAGCCAGTAGCAATATGGAATGCTCATAGTGCTTGTATTGTAGAGTTCTATTACCATTGTCCCCTAGCTGGACTCCTTGTAAAATAAACTATCAATCAGGTGATGCATTTTGTTTCTATTCAAAGACCTAAAAATTATATAGGTTACTAGAAGAGCACTAGCTGTTACATCAAACTACCACAGTAATTTCAGGAGTTTTTACTTATTAGACAGTGATTCCTTTGGCTATGAATGAGGACTCAACAAAATCATTATTTATCTAATATGATTTTATCTTGAGCAATTTTTTTATTTATATTTAAGATTTTTACTTTTTTTTTAGTTTTATGACTATTTTAGGTACATTGGCAGTTGTGGTAGTTAACTAGAATAAGTATATGAATTATGGCATTATATAATTTACTGAATTTAAATATATTTTGTTTATTTGCTAGATGATTGCTGAATTTAAAAAATGTTTATGAAAAATGTTAAATACAAGTTTTCTTTTTTGTTGTGTCTGGCTATTAACACTATCCTTTGAATATTGAATTAGTACTTTTATACTGAAAACATGTGTTCTCTTCAGTCAAAGGGCTTTTTCACAAATCCATGCATTTTAGTACCATGGTATTATATTTGGGACTACAAAGTATTTTTTTTTTTTTTATCACGGAGAGATAATAATAAAATTATTTCACCTTCCAAAATGGTGTTTAACAGAAGAATATATACAAACATACACAGTATATATTCCGTATATATATTCACACATACGAGCACACACGCAAATGTGTGTTTGTTTGCTGGGAATTAGCATTAACTTTCTAGAAGATACACATACATATATATAAAATTTCAATCAAATTTTCAGTATTTACAAATAAAAATAAATCTCATGACAACTATTAGAAGAGAGAATCATACAAGGCCTACCATATGATTGCAGTAGACATTTATTCCCTTATGTGATCTGCTATAGCCAAGTACAACAGATGTACAGGAATCAGTTGTCAATCATATGCAAAGCAGTACTTGAGCAGAATTGTAATTATGCAGGTATGTAGTAAGCAGGTATCTCTGTAAGAGTGGACACCATGTTGTTGTTTTTTTTTTTTTTTTTTTAACATATGCACATTTTTTACAACAGTATGCAGCTTGCCACTTTTCAGACTCTAAAATTTGCATACTAATGTAATGGGTTTTCAAAAACAGCAAACGTTATATTTTAACAAGTCTCCTGAATTATATTTTAATGTTTTACTTTTTATCTCCATATCTAGTTTACATAATATAACGCAAAACATGAAATGGCCCAATTTCTTGTCATTGACTATATCTACAGTAGTTTATAGATTGAGATATATACATTATATTCAGGCCTAGAGCATTATTAATGTGTGCCACTTAGGGCAAGAAAGAAAAAACATTTGTATTGTTATTTTATTATTATTACCTTACTGACACCAACCACATAAATAAGTGCTTAAGCATTTCACGTTAATCAGCTGCCAGACTAGAT